>JAGDQP010009904.1:0-47958 GCA_022664845.1 Lepisma saccharinum
AAGAAGAATGAAGAAATAGGATGAAAAGCAAAATGGAAAACAAAAAGAGAAAAGACAGGTAGCGACCTCTTCTTAGTGATTGATGAATGATAGCACGCTTTTTTCACTTCTTTGTTTCCTTTCTTCTTATTCTTTTTTCTCTTCATTTTAGTTCTCTTATGTATCTTTTACTTTACACCTGTGTTGTTTTTCTTCTCTCTTTCGCTTTATTCTTTTATGATTTGTTTTGACAGGCGCTTTTCGGAGACGATTCCGCCATAGAAGATAACACAAACACTTTCTACTTGTTCATTCAGCGATCTCTAGCGGATTTGTCAGCAAACAAATAAAAGAATTAATCCTCTGCTCTGCATACTTGCTTTAAATAATGAACAAAAAAAAAGTGGTAGGTGAGAATTTTTAATTCTTTTTATTTCTTTTTCTGTTTTCTCACTTCATTATTTATTTGTTTTTGCCTGTTTGTGTCTGATTAGAAACAATAAAATTTCAGCTTTATTTCTAGAATTTTTATCTGTTTGTTCATTAAGCATTTATTATTGAAAAGATACAGGAAATTCTTTATCTATCTCAGTGGCGACGCCAGGATTTCATAATGGAATAATCTGAAATAGTAACCCAGTGTTTCTTAAAGGAGGGGTGACCAGGGGTAATATCCCGAAATATACATCTCCCCGAAGAGTCTTCAAGGAATGGTAATAACAATGGAAGTTGTCTTGATACTTCCCGAAGAAATGCACACCCCTCTCCCCTGGAGCGATGGAGTAACCTGAACAGACATATTCGGAAACAGTTCTGCCTCTCGACCATTTACTCCCAACTGTTTTAACTTTTGTCGAACAATATTTAAATTTTCTTCTTCTGGACAGGATTGACAACTTTTTCGCCTACGCCCGGCACGTTTTACGGGATGATGTCCCTCGGCAATCACTCTTAGGATAGCAGGAATGGAAATCGGAGCAGCCAGGGTTGTAGTTCAGGTTCTATTCCGACATTTGCCTAATGAAACTGGAGAAACCCCTGAAGAGACTAAGTCAGGATGACCGAAAGCGGAACTATAACCCTCCTACCTCTTCATTGGCAATTCAAATCCAATGATTCCGCCAGACCACCGACCTGTGGGGGTGTTTACCCCCAGTCTCGATAACACCCCCAACTTTATTTTTTTTGTGAAAAATAGATAGAAACCGTACAAAACTTCACTTACACCCTCCCAATTTTGTCTTTACACCCCCAAACTGAAAATCCTGGTAGAAACCCAGTCCCAAACCTTTGACTGAATCACGCAGGTTCAGTGTAACTTGTTGAATCCCTAAATTATTCCAATATCAAGACTTCAAAATCGTATGCGGTTTTATGGGGGGGGGGGAAAGGCTTTGTCCCCCAGTCATTTCAGAGTAATTTTATATGTTTCATTCCAAACGATAACTTTTAAAGTAATTGCCCCCCATCCAGGGTCTCTGTCCTAAATCCGCCCATGTTCAAAATATTTTTGACGATAATCATAATGATAGGATTCCCGGGGGTGGGGGGGGGAGTTTTATTTCTGTTTAGTGGCTGGTAAGGTAAGAGGTTTTATCCTATTCTTTTAAACTTAACTGCGTCAGTTCTTGAGCTTCCCCTGTCCCAGATCTGGAGAAACATGTTTCCTCGGTGTCAACAGTACCCAAGGAAAGAGATTTGGAAGGAAGCATGCATATATCTACAATAGATATAAATCTGATGTTACCGTGATAATTGAAGAAATATGCTGGTTGACGTAAGCAGGATTCAGACCCACTTGATCCTCCACAATTACCTAAATCCCACCATTTTCTTATTTTCGATAGACCATTATAGTTAGTAATCTTAAATTCACCCTATAGCTTTGTGATATTACAATTCGTGTATAGTAATGATCTTAAACGCCAGATAGTAGCAGGATCTTTCAATCTCTATTTGTTGTTGCTGATAATGCACAACATTGCAAACGCTACTCCTATAAATTCAAACACAGTTACTTTCAAACCTTTCAGAGACAAAGGTTATTTTTCGTTTAAATATTTGTATCCGTGACAATTTTTAATTCCCTATGTCGTTCCTCGTTGAAAGAAGTTTGAATATTTACCAGTGAATATGGAAAACAAAAATTAGAATTAAGTCATCAGGAATCTTTTCTAAGAGACTATTAATTTTTCTTCTCTAAAAGTTTTGAACCTTGTATGACCAGCAAGAATAGAATACACAAATTTCGTGCAAGAATAGAATACACAAAAGGCAGTGTTTCTTTCAGAAGATTTCGTTTGGAGGGGCTCACGAAAATTATAATAATGCATATTGACTCCAACGTACTAAAACATAAAATAACAACAATGTTACTTAACAATATGTCCTACTTCTTTAGTTAAACTCAAAATAACATGAACAATGTTTATAGAATGTACCCTTATATACGTATTTCAGTATACGTATGAGTAATACAAATATTAAGACTAATTCTCCCGGGAAGGGGGGGTGCAAAGACGCCCCGAAGACATGTCAGAAAGAAAGAGTGCATAGGAGGATCCAGCGATAGCTGGAAATTGCCAGTTTACTTCATTTACTGAAATAATTCGAAATAGTCGTCTCACAAGAATACGGCTCCAAAGGCTTTCATTGCCTGTTGCTTGAATCCGTTCCCTTTCCACCCATCACAATATACAGGGTGATTCAAAAGTTCGGCACTATATTCCAATTGCGTTCTGTAGCGGCGTAGAACGGTTGAGAAAACACACGATAAAAATGTTCTTAATGGAGAATTCAACTACTACTATCATATTTGGGGACTCAGTGGCGTATCGGAAATACGTGTAAGGGGTGTCAACTTGAAATTTTTCAAATGGAAACTGGGGGGGGGGGTGTTAAAATTTTTTAGTAATAATTGAAAACAAAAGCAACTTTTAAAGAGAACAATTTTCGATATTTCGTACGGTTTGGAAGCAACAATTACTACGTTTTATAAGAACAGAAATACGTGTCCAACGTCGTTCATTGATAATAACTCGGAAACTGTTGCGTGTATAACATTGAAACAAAAATGTTAATGACACAGGTTTAAACGAAGAATATAAACATTATATTGAGGGAATCAGTGACTTACAGGACGATATATATATATATGAGCTCCTGGTTCGATTCCCGGTGGGGGCTCAAATATTTCGGTGTTGACCCAGCATCGTGAGGACAATTGGGGAGCTGCTGTGAATAAAATACTGTGGCGATCACAGTGAGAGCTTCGGCTCTCCTCTCCCAACCCGTCTGGTCAGCGTGGGAGCAGTAGACCAACTCCCCCCTTTCGGGGAGAGGCCTCATCCACTAGTTGATTGAATATGGCTGTGATTTACTATATATATATATATATATATATATATATATATACATTTCAAATCAGGCAACTATACAGTTTTCTACAGTGGTGGAGACGGAAAGGAATACGGAACAGGGTTTACAGTAGATAAGAACACTAGCAAAGCTGTAGTTAACTTCACACCGGTAAATGAAAGAATATGCATATTAAGACTTAAATGCAAGATGTTCAATATCTCTATGATCTGCGTATATGCGCCAACTGACGAGACGGAAGAGGAGACCAAGAGGACGAATATTATGAACACCTGGAGAATACGTATGATTCAATACCACAACATGATGTAAAAATAGTAATAGGGGATGTTAACGCCAAAATTGGAAGAGAAGATACCTTTAGGAAAATAATTGGAAAAGAAAGCCTACATAGTGAGAGTAACGATAACGGCCTACGAGTTATAGATTTCGCAGGAAGTAAAAGAATGGTGGTCAGAAGTACTCAATTCCCAAAGAAAGATATCAAGAAAGAAACCTGGATCTCATCAGATGGAAACACAAGAAACCAAATAGACTACGTACTGATTGACAGCAGACATGCAACGGATATAATGGATATTGAAAACTGTAGAGGTGCAGACTGCGGATCAGATCACTTCTTAGTGAAGGTTAAATATAGACAAAAAATAGCATGTTATAGAAATAGGAAAGGTAAGAAACAAGAGAAGTACAACATAATAAAACTGTTGAAATACGAGGCAGAAAGAGAGAGATATAAAGCGGAACTGGAGAAGAAATTACAAGAAACAGACGCAGGTCATAGCCATGACATCGAGGAACAATGGCAATGCATCAAGGAGAGCATTCAAAATACAGCAGAAAAAGTACTGGGGAAGAAGAAACCAACAAGAAGAGAAGGATGGTGCGATGAAGAATGCAGGAGAACGATGATGGCAAGAAATGAAGCAAGAATGAAAATGATAAATAGAAACACGAAAGGAAATAGAGAGGAATTTAAAGTGAAAAGAAAGGAGGCCGACAAAATATGAAGAAAGAAGAAAAGGGAATTTGAAAAGCAAAATATAGCGGAAATTGAAAGAGCAGGAGAAGCAAAAGACATGAGAAACTTCTACGCAAGAGTCAAAGAAGAAAAGAAAGGATTTCAACCGAAAATAACGTTTTGTAAGAACAAAAATGGCAACCTAATAACAGATAAAGAAGGAATACTTAACAGATGGGCGGATTATTTTAGTGAATTGCTGAATGGAGATCGGATGGAACACAGAAATAGAGAAAGGCTAACGACGGAAGAGAATAAGGAAAGAGTGGGAGATGAAGAAGAGAGACAGCTTGGCGAAGATAATAAGAATGAGGAGGAAGATGGAAACAAAGAATCAACCAAACCACCAACAAGACGAGAAATAGAAACCGCAAAAAGGAAATTAAAAAATAATAAAGCCCCAGGAGAAGATAATATCAACGCGGAGCTACTAAAGGCAGGAGGATAAAGCTTAATTGAGAAACTGGAGCAACTGTTCATACAGATATGGGAAGAAGAAAAAATGCCACAACAGTGGAGCAGAGGAATCATTTGCCCAATACACAAGAAAAGTGATAAAACAGTGCGTGAGAACTACAGAGGAATCACGCTGCTCAACATGGCTTACAAGGTATTTGCACGGATCTTAACAAGCAGAATTTCACCAACAGCAGAGAAATTGATAGGAGAGTACCAGTGCGGCTTTAGAAAAAGTAGAGGAACTACAGACCAAATCTTCGCAATAAGAATGATAATGGAGAAATGTTATGAGAAGGAAATCGATCTACACCAAGTGTTCATAGATTTTAAACAAGCATATGACAGCATTGAAAGAAGTAAACTGTTTTCAGCGATGGAGGAAATGAAGATACCCAAGAAACTAATAACATTAACAAGAATGACCTTCCATGAAACAACAAGTAAAGTGAAGATGAACGGAGAACTCTCAAGAGAATTTAAGATCGAGAAAGGAGTAAGACAAGGAGACGTAACATTAACCCTACTATTTAACCTTGCACTAGAAAAAGTCATCAGACATATAGGAATAAACCCAGGTGGGATAGTCTATAACAGGATGTGTCAATGTCTAGCCTACGCAGATGATATAGACATCATAGCACGAAATAAAGCTGAACTTGTGGAAGTATTTAAAAAATTAGAGGAAGCCGCAGGAAAAATAGGACTAAAAATAAACACGCAGAAGACTAAATACATGTTGACATCAAGGAAAGAAGGGAAAATCACAGAAGACAAAATATCCATAGGAGGTAAAGAAATAGAGAGATGTAAAAGCTTTAAGTACTTGGGATCATTAGTGAATCAACGTAGTACAATATCAGAGGAAATCAACACTAGGATTACGGCGGGGAACAGATGCTTTATGGCGATGAGAAAAATTTTCTCCTCAAAGAATATAAGCAGGAAAAGCAAGATAAGTATTTATAAAACAGCTGTGCGCCCAGTAGTAACATACGGATCAGAAACGTGGACTCTACTGAAAAGGGAGGAGGAACTATTACGAAGATGGGAGAGGAGGATCTTAAGAAGAATTTTTGGAGCAGTAAGAGAGAACGAAAACTGGCGAATGAGGACGAATGCGGAAGTACAGGCGCTCTACAGAAATCCAGATATTATAACTGAAATAAAGTGCGGACGAACAAGATGGTTGGGGCATGTGTGGAGAATGGAGGATAGCAGAGTACCCAAGAAGGTACTAGTAGGGGAACCAGGTGGAAAAAGAAGAAGGGGAAGACCAAGAAAAAGATGGGTAGATGATGTGGAGGAAGACTTTAGGAAACTGGGAATGAAGAGATGCAGACGGAAGGCAAAGGACAGAGAAGAATGCAGGCTTGTTGTGAAGGAGGCCAAGGCCCTACAAGGGCTGTAGCGCCAAGGAGTAAGTAAGTAAGTAAGTATATATACACATTATTCCAATGCTTACACAAGATAATAAAAGGAATTAAAAATTGATAAGGAAGGAACAAAGTGAAGCATTTAATTGATTATTGTGAGAGGGAAGATATTGAAACACTGAAATAGAAATTATCGTTAACGTCCTATCGAAAGTTGCAGGTACTTGCGTTGAAGTTCATCTCTCTCCATTAATCTAAATCATTTTCTTTCTTTATTGTCTTACAGTTAAAGGTTCTGTCACATTTTTAATTTAGGAGCGTTAAGCTACCATTGGCGGGGGGGGGGGGTAAGTAGGGGTTTGCAGGGCTTCTATATATACATTTAACCGTAAAAAATATTAAGTGGGGGTTTGTGCTCGGGAATTTAGAGGGCGTGACACCCCATTGGCAGAACCCCTATTTGCAGTACCAGTGTACCCCGTGCCTTAACTAAAGTATTTCCAGCTAAGAAAAAAACAGAATAAAGAGAGAAAATAAAAAAAACGGAAGTCCGAAAATTATTAGTAGCTTCCATTGTATTGTTAGGTTCATAAAACTTGGCCGTTGAATTTTTTCCAAATCCAAAAAATTGCATAACCTGGCAACACTGAGCTAGTATACGTAGAAAGTAGAGCATGCATTCTGTATTGTCATACTGGCTACTTTCTTTGAACATGAGTGTACATTCAAATATTTTTTTCTCGTTCTAATAATATTCAATATGCAATTCGCCAAAATTAGAATGCTTGTATAAAAGATTATTTATTTTCAGTCTTAAATTTAAATTTCATTGGATAGAGATGTATCAATGGGCTATGTTTATTCCAAATTTGATGAATGATGTCCCTCGTTGATCAATCTTTTGCGGAGATTATGAGCAATACAAGGACCAAGACATCAGTACAGGTTCCATCCCAGTTTTCGTTTGGTTAAACTGAGTGAAATTATGAAGTAGAAACAACTCTTGTGCTTCCGCGGGGATAATTCGAAACTGCCTACCATCCAGAGTTAAAAACAGGGCAATTTTGGCGACCCGGTCTGACCCGCACATAGGTGACTCAGTGACCCGGTCCAAAACGACCGCTTGACCTGATTTTAACTCAGTAAACCCGTCTTGACCCAAATTATTACCCTAAATCTTTGACCCGGAGACCTAACGATCAAGCCTTGATCTTGACCCAGTGACCCATCGTTTTTTACTGTGGCTTGAATCAATCAAATGAGATTCACAAATTCTTCTAGAATAACCTTTCCGGGGGTAGTTGCACACCTCGGGAGGGGGGGATTTTTATGTTATAACTATTGTTATGAAATTCTCGGCGTGCTATTGGGTCTAACACACCAGCTTCCGGTCACCCCCTGAAAGAAACACTGCATCAAATGCAACAGTGCATAATAAAGAAACAGAGCTCTGCTTTACCCTTCGGTCCAGCGGGTCAGGCCGGGTCTCAAGCATAGACCCGGTAACCGGGTCCAAAACCTGACCCGGCGATCCGTTTAAGCTCTAACAACTACTGGGTGTTTCATGACAATAACAAACAAAAATAACAATTAAGTGTGCCACAACTGGGATATTCTGCAGTCTACAGATAAGATTTTAAACCATTTCATTACAACATTGATTCGTAGTGAAAAATCCTTTTAAGACAGTGTTTCAAGCTGATAAAGTTAAAAAAAAGAAGAGAGCGAAGAAAGAGAAATCTGAAGAAAACCTTTTTTTTTTCTTGTCCTTTCATCTCGATCAGCCATCTGAGGCTTTCAAGAAGGAAGAACAGGAAAAGAAAATGAAAAGAAAAGACAGATAAGACAGTGACAAAGAAAAGTAAAAACACAAAAGACTAAAAATAAAGAAACGAAAGAAAAGAAAAAACAAAACAAAGAAAACTGAAAAAAAAAAAATTGGACGAGCACAATTAAATACGAAACAATAGACAGCTCGGCCAACAAGCGGAAGCCAGTAATAAATGAGAGAGAAAAAGACTAAGAAGAAGGAGAAGTGAAAGATATTAAAGGGTTACAGAACAGTAAAGTACCAGAAATCCTTTAAATACAGTACAAAAACCAATATCGAAGAACATTTTTCACGTTGGGTGAAGATAAATTTGTAACGTATGTAAAAAAAAAAAAAAAGATCTTCATAGTTAAAGCTGAAAGTAGCTTTACTTGTCAAATCAAAGGGATTCTCTATAACTGATTAACTTTGGTTTAGTAAGACGAGACAAAAATATCAAATTTATCATTAAATAAATTTCTTAATGGGAGAATTTAAACTTTCTCATTATCAATCTTAGTTTCTTGCCGAAAGCAGCAACTTCTTTAGGGCAAGGTATGCCCTCTGCTTCACTCTGATTATGTACTTTGCTTTTAAGTTCCTTGATAGCGTGGCTAACAATAAGGGAACTTTCTATTCCCGTCCGTATGTCCGTGTCAAAAAAATATATCTTGTGAACCACAAGGTGTTGTGAGGTGTCGTTTGGATTCACAGTATCCAGAACCGTCATGATTAAATGCGGTGGGTTACCAATCTATGTTTCTCAATTCAATTTTTTAAATTGGTTTCATTCCGTCGGACGTTTTCGCACGAAACTTGACATAAATACGAGTCGACGCATTACAAATATACTGTTTTTGTCACCGTCTCCAAGCATCCCAGCTGTCAGTGTTGCCAACCTAATTTTAAAGCAGTGGTTGAAATGAAAATTTAGAACTGGGGAATATTTCCCAAGCAATAACGTCAGCGATACCGTTTTACATAGTTTTTTTTTGTCAAAAAGTGCCAGTATAAGGACAACAAAAATACCGGTATGCCATACCGGTGTATACCGTCCCATTTCAAGCACAAAATGATAGTGTGTCCCTTAATAATACAAAACTACACACATTTATTTATTTACATCGAATATTGGATACATATGCATAGGTATTGCCAGAGCTGAAATGGGTCTCCTGGTCAAGTTTTAGACCGGGTTACCCGTTACCGGGTCTATGCTTAGGATCCGATTTCGACCCGGATTGAACAGTGTTTCAGCGGTCACCGGCCCCAAGGATGTTTGTTTACCCCCTTTCTCCAGAGCGCACAAAATACGACGCCAAAAAATCTTAGTTCATTATAGTTCACTAACCTTTATGAAATAAAAAAAGTGTATAAGATACGTGAGCTCTTAACAAGAACAGAAATTTAGTGTTCGGAACGTTTCTGCCAGAAGATACGCTACACGACAGGAAAAAAAATAAAATACCATACTCTTCGTGAATGACACAAAAGTTCACATATTTTTACTAAGCTGAAAGTAGCAATATAACATGTTTCAGTGTTCATCTAAGCTTTTAATCTCAAAGTAATCTCATAACCTGATTGTTGCCAACTTTGAACGAATACATACAAACTATTTTAGCAAATTTATAAGAAAATACAAACTGTATTAAAAAAAAAAACTTACATAACATGAATTCGTGCATGGTAAAACTTCATTTTCAAAATTCTTTATTCATTCACCTTATACGGGAAAATTCCTTTCTCTTATTAAATGGCGCTGTCATTTTATAAATGTATATGATTTACAGTCCAGTCATTGTACTCGTATAGACATACACTGTAAAAGTATTCACCCTGATTCTTAGGTTTTTTTTTTTTTCATTTCTGCTATACCTACACTGCAACTGCTTCAGCTTATGATCACAACAAACAAAGGAACAACGAATCTTCTAAGATATTTGTCGAAGACACATCTCTTGTTTAAAACTCAGTAAACCAAGGCTGCTTTTCAGTAGCCTTTCTCTTTCGACCTCTTAAAGATATCGGTCAGGTGATGGTGCTCCATTTTAACCAATACGTGTTAGGAAACAATGAATGCTAATGTTTATGACACACACAAATTTCTTCGACTTATCTAACAAAGACTGAGACATCGGAATTCTTCACTTATAAAGAAGATTCTCCATCTTTATGCTCTCCTGAGAACTATTCCGCCTAGTTAGTTAAGACTAAACTTTGTTTTAAACTATCTACTAGTAGAGAGAGGGCAGTAAATAACTAAAATTAGAATAAAGTCTCTGAAGTTGATCCTTATAAGAAGCTGAGAAATAAAATGCATCCGTTGATCATAATTTTAATCCGCGAACTGTAGTTTGAAGGAAGATTACCAGAACTGTGTAAGTGAAGTGGAGTTAGGGACATATTATTCTGTCTCTACCAGAAAAGATTGACTTATTCGTATATTTAACTTGACTTATTACGTTATTGACTTAAGTTCAAAATTATAAGTCATGTGGAGGATGGATTTTGTATCCAAATAACTAAAAATTTACGCAATTAAATGTGCTTTTTCTTTAGTATCTTATACACAATTACATGCTATTATGAATCTTTGATATAAGTCATTCATTGTGTGCTTAATGGTAATGACTTTCTAAGAACCCTTAGTTTGCGCGAACTCTCCTACTAAGTTAGGTAATATTGCGCACATGGGTAGGAGAGATGGCGCATGAGAATAGAATAACATTCGATAGTACGAAGACGAATGGAAAAATACTTGTTGGGATTCAAAATTAAAGTAGCCTGAATATTTTTGTTAAATGTTATATTTCTTACTCTCGGCAGTGTTTATAAACTTTTCTAATACAGTCGTAAGTGGACAGAGGAAGAGAATTTTATACTCTTCAAACAGTACATTCCTCCGTCTGGTAGTGGGCCAGGACCAAACATGACACCGAAATGTAGCCCTGATTTATGCATAACTTTGCGCAATCTCTCCTCTCATTGTATTGAATGAATATACTGCGCAAACTCTCCTGCTTGACACTTGACCCAACTATCTTAATTAGAGTGAAATGTTTGGGCACTATTTATCTTGGGTGCCAATTTCCAGAATGACCGCAAACTGCGTACAACACTAGTTTTGACAAAGAACTAGCTCAGATACACCTTGGTTTATAATTGTTTAATAGTAAAAAAAAAAAAAAAACATTTGAAAATATACACAACGCCTATGAAAAGTCAAGTAATTACTTGTGTCGTAGGTGCACAAAATTGATGATAAGTTTCAGCGACTGCCTTCTATTAACACAGAAATTCAACTGATAAGTCTTCCCATAACGTATTCATTTATCCTTCACTTGCAACACGTCAGTCCAATTCCTTCCCGTCTTTCCAGAACCTGCGCAATCTCTCCTACCGCGCAAATTCTGCCGACTTTACCTTAAAAACGATTGTTTCAAGCCGAATATGTTTGACTTTTCATCTTCCTGTGGGGATATTTCTCGTCTAAAATGGGATATCAACCGGACAAATTGAGTCCCTTATTCAAAGAAACATCACAATTACAATAATCCCGGGAAAGCACCGAGTAATTTCTATCCCGTTATTGAAAGTTCACAGTTTTTGAGTTCCAGTGTGATGATGATTTTGCGCACATGCGCAGAAAGAGGAAACGGTTTCTTATCGTAACCATACACCAAATACTGATCAAGTGTTTTATTTGTAGGTGGCATTTTTGATCGCTTGTTTTTGCAGAAAAGGGAAAATATTCTCGGTCTATTGTGATTCCGATTTGTAACTGAAAAATCAAAAACTGATTGAAAACGAAGCAGAAGTCGTTGGAGTGACTTCGTACAACGCATGTGTGACTCTTTTCTGCTTTGTTCTGGTGTTCGCATGACCGTCATGCTTATTCAATTTGTAGGAGAAAGAATGGGGGGAAGGTAGAGAAGCCAGTTGGTGCGAAGACCAAAGAAGTCATAGAAGATTATGTGTATAACAGTAATAATCCATGAATAAAGGACATTTATTGTTATACAGGGTGGACGAATCATGTACTGTAAGAACGAAAGTTCTCACCAAAGCAAGGTCATTATAAACATGGCCAAATTCTGCTTCGTTTTCGAGATACAGCGATTTCAGCATGGAGCCCAGAAATTGACTGCATACAATAGTAAATAAAATGAATATGTCACGAGAAATTGGAAAGTATACAGGTACAATTTAGTTGTTAGTACTTGATTTGTATTAATAACGTGAATATTAGGGGTTAAAATGTGATGTCATTGGGTTTTCAGTGTTGCAAACTTCTTTTACACTTCTTGAAATGAAGTTCGGAAGTCCAATATGTCTGTCCAAAGGAAAGCATAAACACATTTTCCTTCACTTTTATACACTCCTTAAACAATATGCTCACATTTTGTACTGATAAGATTAACCTGGCTCATTTTAAGAAAATAAGACTTACCGACCGTGACCCCAATTTATCTGACTCGACCCGTGACCAAAGTTGTACCGACCGTAACCCCAATTTATCTGACTCGACCCGTGACCCAAGTTGGTTCTATCTGACCCAACCGGTGACCGAGTAAGTCCAACCCAACCCAACATGGGCGAGTCGGGGCGGGTTGAGAGCACTATCCCTCATTATAGTGGACTAATGTGATAAAAGTATATTAATTATAGGCGTACAAAAGCTGCCCTTCAAACTGTAATATTTTTACAGTTTAATCACCACAAAATAAAAGTTCTTTATAATTACATTTCAAGGGCAAAGTGAGGAAAATAGTTCATAATAGTTACCAATTATTCTCCATTCGTACTAATAAAATTTCCAATAAAAATATACAATGAAAATAGGGTAATATGGGGTACAATCACACGTAAAGAAATAAAGGCGAAAAGCAGTAAAAAGAATGTGAGAAAGCAAGAAGTGTGGGAGAAGTCATTTTGCGCTGACTTTAGAAAGACGTGGTAAGAAATTATCAGCCGTTAATTCACATGAGATGGCGGCACTGTCACTTAAAACCTAATGCGCTTTTCCACGTCACGTGAAATTGAATTGTTATGTGGATGAACAAACTAACGCGTTTCACACTTTAACGCTACAGAGGGAAAATCTTTCCTTCAACCTTTTTTTTTTAACTTCGTTTTCTGCCCTTTTTTTTCTTTTTCATTCGCAATTCTGGCAGGCATCTGCTTCTACTGCTATGTAAAGCTTAACGGTTGCAGTTCGCCAGTAAGCTGCTTAAAGCAACGCGGTCTATGTGACACCATGACACAACACCCTCCCTCACAAAAAAAAAAAAGAGTTTCTTTGGTGGTGCTTTGCTTACGTTTTCTACTATCTCCATAGGTGTCGCTTGTTACAAACGTTGGAGGTCTGTGCTCATATTACACACACTCACACACGCTGCATATAGGATAAAATGGCGATAGAGGAAGAGAGGGACTACTGACTTTCCCCACACAAACCAAGCTAAGGTCGGGTTGCCTGTTTGCCATTGATATAAAGATCAACAAGCGAATTACTCTCTGGTTTCACAAAGTAGGGTGCAGAATAGAAAAGGCACGTACGGAGACCGTTTTTGAGTTTGTCAGCAGCCGGTCGATGATGCAGCCACCTGGTGGAGGCACAAAGAAGCTTTGAATTGAAGACATGACAACTTCCCTCCCCATCAACCTTAACAACCGCTCTTTGAACACTCTAAACATCTACAGTCAGTGCTATGTATAAATTTTATGCATTTAAGGGCGAGGAGAGCCTTTGAGACGTTCAAGAGAACCAAAATACCAAGTTGAATTTGCTTTCATGCAATCATAAGTATGCGTGTGAAGAAAAAAAGGGTGAAGGTATACAAGAACATCAACTTCTAATTACCAAATTACTCTCTGTCAGACAGAGAGAGTTTATATACGTTTAATACTTTGAGACAAATTGAAGGGCAAATGATGCAGACACTTTATGAGTTTATCAAAATAGTTGAAACAGCATTTGAAACGAAACGTAATGGCTCATTACAAGAGAAACTGTTATGTGAGGCTGTGCGTATATTCAAAGACACTATTCTGAATATCAAATAGGTCTGATATGCAAATATGTAAATACGATTTTCGGGAAACTGTAGTGCCCTTTTCACTCTTTTGTTAAAGAAGTTTTTGAGAATGCTCACTTTGAAGTTCGATCGTTAAAATCTAAAACACGATGTTTTTGTAATGAAACATTGAAGTTACTAGATACGTAGGGAAAGTTTTCACCTACCCGTCCCGATATAATTACATCATGATGATGAATGTTCTACCCAGAGGCAGGTAGAACCAGGGATTCCGCCAGGATTTTCAGTTTAGGGGAGTGTAAAGTCAAGATTGGGAGCGTGTAAGTGGAGTTTTGCACATTTTTTTAAAATCGATTTTGGACCGTAAAATTTTTTTTAAGTTGGGGTGATCACGAGAAATTGGAATGGGGAAGGGGGGGGGGGGGGTGTCTAGCGGTATAACTGACCCAAAGGCAGGTAGAAGGTTCCAAATGTTCTGAAGGTCCCTGAACAAGGTAAACGAGTGCATAAGAGACAGAAAGAGTAATGGTCTAATGTATGCATATTATGCTCCATTCTTTTTTCTCTTAAATGTATTTGGATTTCCCTATTTTATGAGTTCCATTAGAAGTTGGTTGCATATTTACTCCTCAAATAAGATAATGATTTGTCTTACTGGATTTGTTCTATTAGCCAGGCGTAACCGAGGAAAATGCTTGGAAATAACTTTAGCCAGAATTCTACTGGGTTCGAACCCAGGTCCATGAAAACGTGACAACAACGATCTACCCACTTCGCCATGGTTGCTCATTTAGCCCTTATTTACTAATAATGATGATAGGTGTTCTTTCTGAAGTCAGATCGTGAGCCCAAGGTCCCTAGAGAAGGTGAACCGATGGTGGTTTGTCATTGCCTTCTACCGGATAAAGGTGACGTCCAAAGGACGGGACCTATAGTTTAATGTAGGCAAAGGCGCCGATCCTGGGGGTTTTGGGGCCTAGGGCTCCCCCAAGATTGAAGTGGGCCCCCGTAATTCGTGCATTACTTATGTTGTTTCTAGTGGTTCGCGCATAAAATCGATAGAGGACAATTAGTAAGAAAAGAAGATAAGAAAATGAACAGAAAAAAAATGAAAGGTCAGATACAAACATAATTTAAGAAAAATAAAAATATAGAAGGAAAATAAGGGATAAGAAGAAATCACACAAAAGTAGGAGTAGACTTGCACTAGGAAATATATCCGTCAAACTGCTGTTTGGATGCAATTATTGTTTACCGTTAATACCGTAATTTTGAGTTTCTAATAAAACGTATAGATAGGGAAATTTTATAGGTGTGAGAGAAGCTTCTTGAACAATGCCTGTTGAGATCGAGAACCGAGAATTAAAAGAAGAAAAACAATATTTGTCTAATAAAGCATTAGCGAGGCGGAAGGTTAAGTCGGACAGAAGGAGAACCACATGTGGAAAGTAGAAAAGCTGAGTAACTCCTCTGCATAGACTAACATTAGTGTATGCTATTTCCTAAGTTTATTTTCTAGTAACAACAGAAACTTTGTTCTTATTGGTTGGAACATAATATGCTTTAGTGAACTTTTTTACGCTATACAAATATAAATAAATTTCTAATAGGAAGCCTTCAGAATAACTATATGTATTTTTTTTATGAATATACAATCTGAATTGAATTTGTATTAAGACCATCATAATGTGCCTTCTTAGACCCTTATCTGGTAACAAATCACACATCTGAATGGCCCCCAAAGTTACACAGAAATCGGAGCCCTTAAAATTGAATGTACGCTTCAAAGTACCTGTGTTCCAACGGAAAGCGAACCCGGGATCTCTTATTTAGGAAGAACATTTTCACTAAAAAAAAAGAAATTTTCAGATAGTACCAACAGCAACAAGAACAACCAAATTGATTAACCACGGAAATTGATTTTCCTAAATTATCGGGAAAGTCACCCGAAAAGAAGACAGAAGACATTAGCTCAACTTCACGTACACAAACGTAGCAGAGAGGTACATGATTTTCTTTAGTGCTATTTACGTTGAATGTTGAAAGCGAAGAAGCTCAAATGTCGAGATACGATTCAGAGGTTTTAACAAAAGAAACAAAACACAACTAGTACGAACAAAGATGGGGCGGGGGGAGGTAGTCGTAAGTGTTGAAACAAGGAAAAAGTCACCAGAGGGGAAAATAGAATTTTAACACATCTCTGACGGAAAAGCCTGTGTGCGTAACGAAAAGAAGAAAAATAAAGAAGCAATGAAAATGATATAAAAAATAAAAGAAAAAACACAAAAATAAAACGAAGAGAGTTTTGCATCCCCCTGGCATTGTTTGCTACTCATAGCGAAATTCCGAGATCCAACACCCTTGCTTGGTTCTTCCCCATCACCGCCTCACTTAGAGGTGGATACTTGCCCTTTCAGGTTTAATGATATGCCCCGGTTTCCTTTTTTTTTTTTTAACCCGGAATCTTCCTTCCTTTTCCTCCTTGATTTGATACTTCTTTTTCGGCTTTTATGGCTCTTCAGAAGAAGAAAAAAAAAGAAAAACGTTCCATTTTAACTCTTTTGCACTTTTCTGACCTACGCCTTCTTCTCACAGTTTCTTGCTATGTTCGATATTCTTGTTCTTCCCATTATGTCTCCGCTCTCGCTTCGTCTTTTGTTTTTATTTCCACGGAAAGAAAGAAAGAAAGAAAGAAAGAAAGGAAACCGAATTTTCTTTTTCCGTTTTATTTCGTGTGCACACTTTTAACCATCGCCACTACTACCATCTAGTGTTTCACTTTGAGGGCTAACAATTTGCCATACACGTATAGCAGAACGATAAAATAGTTCGTGCTTCGAATTTCAAATAATCAAAACCTATATAGGACTTCGAAAGGTCATTTCGTAACAGGAAGGAACCAAAAAAAAAAAAGGCTCATTTATACCCACAACGCTATTACTTTTACACTTCTAATGATTATAATATCGTTGATTTCAAGATATAAAGGCGCAAGTTATATAGAAATGCATGTAAAGGGACCATTCACACCAATACTCTGAATTACTTGAAATTATTCGTGGTACTGATACAGTCCTCACGTTGCTGCTGCTTCTTTATCTTTGCTATGTCTAATTCTCAGGGTTCCTTTCGTGGATTTCACTCGACGTAAAATAGCTCGAACGATCAACATCTATTTAAAGCATGCCCCAAAGCTACTCCGTAGTGTGGGCTACACTTGATTTTTTTCGAGGTATTCGTTCGTAATTGCACGGCGCTTAGAGCAGCCAACGCAACCACAAACAAATGCTCCAAAACATCTAACTATCATAAGAAAATTAAACGTTTATGTCATATAAAAGCAAGGTATTTATTTAACAGAGGCTTAAAGTATAAAGATTCCCTCTAGTTTGAAGTTCCCGCCATGAACCATTTACATGTTACGTCCATACATCTTATCGGTGTATATATAAGTTTACAATATAAAATCTATTGTCCTTCTTTGTTCTTAGTTTATTCTGTAAACACTAATTAGTCTTCTTTATTCATCTGTCATTAATAATCATAAGAAAACAATAAATTATTTCCAAATAAAAAAGTTACTAACTTGGCTTTTTAGATGACAAAAGTACAGGCATCTAGCGTTCACCTTGTGAAACTCCAAAAACGCTCTTTTCAATTAGCAATAACACACAACAGAATACTTCTAGCCTTCTTAGAACATAGGGTCATATCATGCAGCACACTTACACCTTGAAAGGTCTCTTCAAAGAACATAAAAGAATATTTTAAGTTTCTATACCTATTTCACTGACAAATTACACAGATCAACAGGGGTTCGGTAACATGGATTATTCTATTTTTGACGATGGATTCAGATATGTATATGAACATTTTCCACCATGTACCGTCTTTTTGTCTTAACATGTATCAAGATGCAGTGTAAGACAAGCAAGAGGTAAAAATGGACGTACCTAGAAACAATACAGGAGATTTGAAAATTGGCAGTATGACACAGTACCATGTACTCAGTAATATACTAAATTTATGACCTTGGTGCTCTACTGTTCGCTCCGCCATTTTGAAAAACAAAAGGTTCGTATCGAAAAGCTTTACAGATCGCCAAACATTCTGCGTCTGAAATATGACTTTATATACAAAAATGTATAATTTCGGAACTATAAAAGATATTGCTTTCAAACTTTCAGTGTTTATAACACACACTTGAAGGTATACATATTTATAGCTATGATCAACTATAATAAAGCTTTTATACGTGAACGCACGCCATTACAACGTAGAAGTATGGAACAGAGAAAAAGTAAAAGTTATAACAAAAAAAAAAAAAAAAAACGTGGTGAGTGCTTTTCTACCTCATATTTGAAATCAGCACCCCAAATTTAATTTTTTAAAAATACAGTTATTGTTATCCATGTTACCGATTTTTTTTAATTTGTTGCCCTGTGTAAAGGTATAATTATAGTTTTAACTCAAAGTTATCTATTTATGTTCGATATTTCATTAAGTTTTGTATTGAGGTAAATTATAATACTTCAATGAGCTCGGTGATTATTATAACTGTGGTTATAAAAATGCTTAAACAACAATCGTGCAAAATTCCATTCAGATATCTCAGACCGGATTTGGGGTAAGCAGGGCAGGATGTGGGAGGACGTTAGCCAGGGCCTAAGTTGAAGGTACCATCGCGGCATTTGTCTGATGTGACTGAGGAAAAACTAAAAAAACTTAGTTCACATGGCCGGCCACTGGTATCGAACCAAGGACCTCCCGAATGTAAAGCTAACACTATCAACTGAGCTACGACCGGAGCTCATTGGTTAGAAGTACAGTTAAACGAACGAAAATAATTTCATTTATCGCTCTCTCGTTTTCTACAAAATATCCCGGTACGGTTCAGTGTTAATCTATCATCGTGATACAAAATACGAGATAGTATACAGATACTCCGTTTTCGACAGTGAGATTAAGCGACCGTTGCGATGACCAAGTATAACGACAAAAATCCCTTTCGGTAGGCCTACAGGCTGAGGTAGATTTCGAAGTTTCGCTGGGAGCCGGGGCTCGCCCCCCAACTTCAGTGCTTTTGAGAGGATGCGCCTCCTTTATCTTAACCAAAATCTCCCTGCAGCACTACACCACCACGGAGTACATCTTCACTCTCCCACGGTTGGCTGCGCCCCCAAAGGGAAGATTTGCCCCATTTATTGTAACCTACTCTTGGTCATACACCTTCATTGAAAATTTCGTTTCTCTACCTTCAATGATTTGGAAATTGGGTTTTTGGGGCGGCCATTTTGGATCCAAGTTGACGACTTTTTGAAAGTTTTCTTATTTTGTCGTGACCTACTTGTGATAGTACAACTTCAAGTAAAATTTCATTTATCCAGCTCAAACGGTGTGCAAAATGGGATTTTGGGCGGTCATTTTGGATCCAAGATGGCGACTTTTCCCAAATGTTGTGATATTTCCCTAAGCTACTCGTCATAATGCACCTTTATGCCAAATTTCGTATGTCTAGCTCAAACGGTGTGGAAAATGGATTTTTAGGTCCGCCATTTTGGATCCAAGATGGCGTCTTTGAACTCATTAGGTAACATTTTCATAATCAAAAAGTGATGTTGTACCTTTATGCCAAATTTGATTTCAATAGCCCCAGCGGTTTAGGCTGTGTATTCTATACAACAATGGGTTCGGCGGCCATTTTGGATCCAAGATGGCGACCGATTTTGCTCATTAACGAACTTAACCGAGCTATTAAGCCTAGAAACAACATATAAAAATTTGGTTCAAATATCTTCAAAATTATGGCCGCTAGCGTGTTTATATATATATATACACTTTCATATCGTACCGATGTCAATAGGTATATTTTCTTCGAAATCTACCTAAAAAGTATATTTAAAATTGTACTGACTATAAACGAAGTGAAGTTTTTAAAACATGAAGTGTTTACTGTGTGTAGGGAATTAAACACAAAGCACATACAATAAAATTTAACGTAATTAAAGAATAAAACTTAAATGTTGCCAAGTAAAACTAGCATATGAGTGTAGCTCAATTCTTCGGACTAAAAATCAATGTCCAAACTCTTCCCTAGAGATAATAGCTAACTAACTCTATGGCTTACGGAACTCACAAGTTCAGTACCGCAGTAACAAACGTTCGCCGTTGGATTCTATTCTATCTTGGGCAACATCAAGGAAGTTTTCATCTTGAACACCTACCTTTCCAAGATCTCTTCTAATATTGTCATCCCAATGGTCTTTCTATAACGGACTCTTTACCTCCGGTTTTCCAACCACGATAGGATATAGCTAATCGTATTCCCTCCCAATCCGAGATACATGGCCTGCCCATCTTACCCATCGTGATTTCATTATTCTTATAATGTCGGATGAATCATAAGTTTGTAGAATTCTTAATGATGTAGTCTCCTCCGTTCTCCAGTCATCTCGTCTCGTTTTGGACCGTATATCTTCCTCAAAACCTTATATTCAAGCACACGTAATTTATGGTCATCTGCTAGGGTCATACTCCAACTTTCGCAACAGTAAAATATTACCGGCAGTATTACTGTTGTGTTTATTTTTAATTTCACCTTTCTTGATATTAATCGCAAGGTTATGGGTTTCTGTACTGAATAGAAACATGGGTTGCCCGATGCTAAGCGACTTTTTATTTCTTCCGTGACTTCGTTCTTGCTGGTTACGTATGCTCGCAAGTACTTATATTTATTTAATTTCTCTATGATCTCATTCTTAATTGCTTCCATATCTCCTTAAAGATAATACCAATAAAGAGAACCCGATTTTTCACGTTAAAAATAATTACAGATAGAGCTAATTATTGAAATATGGACAAATTTTAATGAACAAACAGTCTAATTTCACATCCATACGATTCCCTTTCATACATTCTAACAAAAAGATAATAATAATAATAATTTTGTGTGGATTCATAACCAGTAGTGTTTTGCCGAATTCAGGACTCTTCACTACAAAAGATAACTAAGGAATCCATTCATCTATTTGTGTTGGGAGACAGACGGTATTACGGAAGATGAAGATGATATGCTCCAGTGAAGATCAAACTGTACGTCCGGAAGAATAGACAAGACCAGATTTACTGAAAAAGGGAGAGCTTGGAAGAATTAGTGGTGAATGACAACAGGAAACGAAATAGGAAAATAGAACATGAAAGAGAAGAGGGTAAAGAGAGAAAGAGGGAGAATTAAAGAAGTAGAAAGAAAGAGAAAGAAACATGAAGAGCGAGAAAGAAAGAAAAAGAGAGGAACATAAATAAATGATTAGAAAGGCAGAGAGAAAGTAAAAGGGGAGGGAAAGAAGGAATGAGCGAAAGAAAGAAAGAAAAAGATGGCATGAGAAAAGAAGAAAGAAAGAGAGAGGAAGGAAGAAAAAGAGAAAGCAAGAGGAAGAATGAACATGTTAGGAAGTGGTCTTCCTAACTGCCTTCTTAGACACCAACAAATTGAATTTTATTTTAATTTGTGTGTTGATTTAATTGTATTGTGGTAATGTAAGAACGTAAAGGTGTATCAAACCCGGCCGGGAAACTATCTATATTACTTATAGATTATTACTTATGTAAATTTAATGAATGTTTTTTGTAATTGCTTATATTTATGAATATTTGTATGCTTATTTGATGTTGAAAATACGTTTCAGCTTAACCTCAGAAAGAAGCAGCTACAAGAGAAATCGACAGGCAAGGCAGCGACCACTGTATATTTTTTGTTTGAAATATTTTTGTTTTTTTCTTCGATGGATGAGTATAGTGACAAGTCTTTGCTTTTTCCTCTGTTCTGACTTGTTGTTGAGGGGAAACAGGGGCTCACCTTTCACTTGAAACCTTGTAGGAAGGAGGGAGCTTTGGCATCGGTATATAAGCGTATTATATCAAGGAGCCGAGAGCCGAATTTCCCAATCTAATCTTACATGAACAGTCGAGTGAGACGTATCCATTGTTGCAGGAGGCAGGTAACGATGCAGTTGGGGGTGCAGCGATTTGCACATCTGTACATATGAGTTAAGAATTTTGGATGGGAGTTCACTTGATCATACCCCGGAACGTAAATAATTATTGTTTTTGTTTTGTTTTGTTTTTTTAGTTATTGCATAAATAATTTTGAGTGCGATAAGAATTCAATCTCGGGAACGATTAGTACATGTGATTTAAGAAATAACCTACCTTATTGACACTTTCATTTCAAATTGAATTTAGGGAGAAATGGAAGGTTGCTTTGATAAATAATTGAGATGAATAATTCATGGTTGGAGCACTTTTCCAGACTACTACCGTCCGGAATTGTGTATTGCATTCAATGGAGTCCACAGCCCCAAATAATTGTGTGAAGCACAGATTATCTATTGCCGTTGTGATCTATGGCGGGTGTAGATTAATTTTATTCTCTCCTCTATCCCAGGGAGCATGCAGCGAAGTGCGAACTAACACGATTCAGGCCCTCAGGGTGGATTTTAATTATAAATAGAACGGATTTGTAGGGTTGGGCACACATTTGACTACTGTCGTCAGATGTTGTGCGTTGAAGATATAAGAAGTAATTCCCCAATTGGCCCGATTTAACTTTGCTACACAAATTGGTCTACTGACGACGATTTTTGAGGGAAATTAAATTTTGATGCCCACCCACTGTCCCAGGGAGTTAGAAAAACTGAGAGAAAGGAGAGTGAATTGTCAAATAATCTTCTGATGCTATTAGCTACAGAGAAACTATGTGAAAGGATATGTTGACAAGAATAAATAGCCCCGCTCTCAGACTGCGCACATCAAAAGCATTCTAGTAGGCGCAGGTGAGTAGTGAGACCAGGGCGACCACCAAATTGGTGTAGGTAGAGTGAGAGAGAGAGGTGGAAATAAAGTAATATCACAGTTAGGCTCCCAAAGACCATTGCCATCTTTGGACTTAGATTTTTAAACCAGAAACTATTGCTGTTTTTGAACTTTGGCCAAGAACCTACTGTGGGTGTCTGGATAGACGCTTTCCAAGTGCAACTATTGTCGTCGCACGCGGATTAAAGGACTCGGTTGCTTAATTTGAAGGGAAGGGGGGGGGGGGGGATCAAGAACAATTTAGAGCAGAACTAAAGCTCCAGATTAGAACTCAACAGTCTACGATCAACGCTTATCAACATAGAATAAACAAATAATATTCAAATTACAAACTGATCCAAGGACCTCATTTATATTAGCAGTACTTCGTTGATTGTGATTTATGCAGCAAATATTTTAATGTGTTTTGATAGAACTCTGGTAAGGATTTTCCGCAACAAAACCCTGCTCTTCTTCAAGTTCTGGTAAAATTGAGTTTCGTTAGGTAAATATGTTTAGTTAGGTTGCGTAAGTGCGAAGAGTACAAGAGTGCTGCGCAAATCCAATTCTGGGAAGAAAGTTTTAATTAATTAATTACAGGTTGGTTAGCTGTCGTCTGTGTTTAATAGTTATTCGTCGAAAATGCAAAAGCAAAGACAAGGAGTCGCTGATTTGCTTCTGCGCTAACCCAGAAGCGTACCTGTGAATCTATCACGAGGACAGGATTGTCGAGGGGAGTCATCTTTTTGTCCATTCGCTATTGAAATTTCCCAGAAACGTAAGTCGGTGTTTTCTCTTGTACTTACGTGTGAGCATTTTATAGGCACAAACAAACACATAAACAAACAAGAGGAAAAGAAAAAAGAAGAGGAGAAAAGATACAGAAATAAAGAAGGAAGGAAGAAATTAGAAAGAAGGATAGAAAGAGAATGAAAGAAACAAAGAGTGAAAGAAACAGAAGCAGAGAGATATACTGAAAAAAATTATTGGTGTTAATTGCCACTTCAAAAGGAGTAATAGAACACCTCTACCTCTACACCAATTGAAGTGTTAGGTAACACCAATTCCAGTGTTGGTTAACACCATCCGGGGTGTCCAACACCGTTTCTGGTGTTGACAAACACCTCAACCGGTATTCAGAAACACCGTTATTGAAGGTGTTCCCCAACACTTATAGTCGTGCACTTTAACACGGATAAAAAGGTGTTTCTGAATACCGGTAGAGGAGTTTTGCCAACAACAGAAACGGTGTTTGGATACACCGGATGGTGTTAACCAACACAGGAATTGGTGTTACCCAGCACTGGAATTAGTGTAGAGGTAGAGGTTCTACTACTCCTTTTGGGGTGGCAATGAACACCAATATTTTTTTTCAGTGTAGAAAGAAAAGAGAGACAAAAGAGGAAAAGAAAGAAAAGGAGGGAGTAAGATAAAGAGAGAATGAGTGAGAAAGAGATAATAAAAGGGAGAAAGAGAGAGAAATAAGGAACAGAGAAATGAGAGAAAGATATATATTTTTGCGAAAATGAGGAAAGGTTGATATTAAGAATTTCTTCCTTTTTCTTCGTTTGCTTTCATTTGAGGTATATTTTACTTCATTTTCTTTTCATGCCGGAACAGAGCTAACCAAGGAAGAAAAATGTTTTAAGGTTAGAAAAGGTAAATCTATCCTGTGTTTCTCATTCATTATAATTTTCCTTTTGCGGCAATTTCTTCCATTCCTTCTTATGTTCCTCTTTCTACATTTTCTACAGTAAAAAAAACACCTAATTATCGCTTCGACGTTGCTTAAGGAACCGTAAAATGAGTTGACAAAAGACATTCTACCTTCACAAATATTCGCATTTTTATAACACAGCTCTTCATACATCTTGATACAATTAGAAACGTCCTAACCACAATGTTTAGTTTAAAAGAGAAATATCTTGTCTGCGTCATCTACTCTCATTTTCATTAGTATTTATTTTAAGGGCCAATATTTTTTTTGTTCCTTTTTGTGTTTCTCTTTTGAAGTCGGAATGAAAAGAGGGAAAAATGGTTTGTTTAAACGGTACTGACAGACAGCAACCATTATCAACAAGTAGAAGATGAGAAACTGTTTTCATTTAAACCACGTGACTACCAAAAGGTTACGTAAAGGTTAACGTAAAATATTTTCTATACGAAGAAATTTTCTTCCTGAGTGCTTCTCATGTTATATACAAGACAGAGGCGGTCTTGCTCGACCTATTTGCCAGGAATTGCTTGCTTTTTCAATCACCTCAGTAGTAGAGTGACATGTTATTACGACTTTACAATCAACTTTTTGACTTTTCAAGCAATCAAATAGAAGGTACCAACCACATATTTCAATGTCGTAAATATGTTAAAGGCAGAAATTAATTATTCAATACTTTACACAAATTTTACCATACCTTTCCTTTATCAATAGATTTTCATTATAAACAGACCTAGTATAAAAAAAAAGATAATAACCCTGAGCCTGCCCCAACGCCATCTGTCCGTGTTTGCTGGAACTATGTCTACCTAAGTAACGACTGTGTGGTCAGCACTGCGCGTATCTAAACACGAACAGGCGTATCAGGGGCTTACCAGACCGATGTTTGTATACATTTCTCAAGCTAAATGTTTTGTGACCGAGACCCTAAACTGTTCTGTAATCAGTGAAACCCAGGCTAGTTGCAGGCTAGTATTTATTTTAGGGTAAAGAATAAAAGAATTTAGCTAGTATTATATGCTTTAAAAATATAGAAATATATGAAAGTAACAATGGAATATTGTATTGTCACCCGACTTACGTCGCTGTGCAAAATTTCATCATTCTATGACGTCGGGAAATGAGTTAAATTAACGTTTCAAGATTTGAGAACACCACGAACCATTGTGAACTAAAGAAAAGAATGTAAAAATTAGAATACATCCTACTTGGTTATCTGCGTAAAAATAAAATTATGTACCTCATGTTACAATGTTAATTATTACAAAAGATTTTAAATCATTAAGTAAATTATGTCTTTCTCCACAATCTATACAAACAATTGTAAAATAACTGAAAAACCTACATACCATTTATTGTAAAAGCTACAATGAAATGACCGTACAATTAATCATGTAAATACAGAACGTATAAATTTAAAAAAATCGGGGAAATTTTATTCAAGAAACAAATGTTTAACAAGATACAAAATCGTAGAAAAGAAGTAATTTTACAGCCAACGAATTATTTGACATAAAATCACACACCGAAACAACCTCAGGAAAAGAACTAGAAAAAGCGAGAGAATTCTAATATACAAAATTTGTACTAAAAACTTATTTATAAATAAGGAATAAATTGGAATTAGGAAATATGAATATATAATTAATCAAATGAGTTCCAGCTCGTCAATAACAGAAATAAATTAATAAATGAACGAATGAATGAGTGGGCAGATAACTTCCCTCTCTGCAAGAACGAGACCTACATTCTACAAGTTTGAATTTGTAGGAACAGGAGAGGAATTTAGTGTAACAAAAATATACATTTGAGATAAAACAAGATCATGCTCCCATCTAGTTCTAAGATCCTCATTTTCCACTAACCTTAAGGTTGGTGTAAAGCGATGATCTCTAAAGCTACATGGTAGCACGACTCGTATGCCCCCAATCTATTATTTTCATTGCACGAAATAGCAATGCTGCTCCTATCAATTCAAGCTTAGAGAGGTCAAACTTTCAGAGATAGTTAGTTTATAACGATTTCAAGAGTTGTTGTTTGTTAAAAGAGCTTCATTGTTATTGAACTCGATATTCATAACAACAATCAAGCGATTTCAACAATAAACAAAAAAGAAAATAAAAGAATCGACATGGATTGAACTCTTCAAATGATTATGAACTTGCTTCCCTGAAAGTTTGAACTCTCTCTAGCTTTGAATTTTTAGAGGCAGCATTGAAATTTCGTGTAACGATAAAAAAATACATTAAACATATACGGAGATAGTGCTGCCATCTTTTGTTGTAGATCGTTGCTTTACATTAACCTTAAAGTTAAAATGCTTAGAGACGTTAGGACTATCTTCTATTAAGAAGTAAATAGGCTATAGGGGAAACCAAAACAAGGTTTAATTAAAATTTAAATGATTGCTATTAACATACAATTTAATATCATTACTACGTCCTTTTCCTCCTCCTATTCCCAGAGAAAATAATGAATTTCACTACATTTATCATTCTTCTTGGGAAACAGTTTCTACAATGAAGGATCTTTCTCTTCTCTCTTGCCTGATTTTTTTTTTTTTTTTGTAAATCCTCGACATCTCTTTCGTATTCCACATCAACATCTTCCTTCTTTCTGTTCCAATTGATTTTTCAGTCCAAATCCACATGATGGTAATTCTTTTTTTTTTACGTATATATATATCGGCGGTTCCACCGATCAACCATTTCCTGATAAACAGCTTCCCTTCCTTCATCCAGGATTCGTTTCTTTTTCTCCCCCTTTCCATTTCTTCCTTTTTTCTTTCCTTTTTGTGGACACAACAGTCTTGAGAGAAGAGTTGAACCTGAGAGAGTGATTAATGCTTCACTTTTCAAGAAATGGACGATTATCCTTCTCTCTTTGCTTTTGCGAATGTCTATCTGTATATGTTGTGATTGATTGAATCGTGAACAAGGGATAAAGAAAGCAAAGAAAGTGATATATGTGAGAAAACATTTCTCTTCCCCCCCCCCCCCCCCAATCTCTCTCTATCTCTCTCTCTCTCTCTGCTCTCTCTTGTTTATATCGTAAATATATCCAATGCTATACAGGTTGTTCCTGAAATAATCCCTCAAAGCTTTCGGAGGTCATTATTTTTATCAAAGCAAGAAAAAAAATGTTTCTCTGAAGACATTGAAAATTATGCGTAGTTTCGGAGCTATGATAGCTCAAAATTACGTCGGCACTGTCACAAAAGACGTCATATCTTGACACATAATGACGTAAGCGATGTCGACTTAGTAAATCACAGTCGAAATAGTACCTGATACCCCCAGATAAACAATATTTATGATTGAGGAAGTGCCGCACAGACAGAATTTCGCAACGCAAGACTTTCATTGTGAAGGAATGAAATTGTTTAATACAGCAAGCATAGAAATCACCTCTAAGCTGCATTCAGTAATCATACACATAGATTACTACAATTGTGATCTGCTAAGCCGACACCGCTTACATCCGATACCACTTACCGCTTAAGGGTCGAGAAATGACGTCATTTGTTTTCCAAAATGTAGAATATCTTATGCCCTAGACGGTACCCATGATCACGAGTTGCGGGGTGAATTTGTCAGCGATACTAGTAACTCCTCTTCTGGATAGAAACAGTACTACAAAGAGTAGTAGTCGCATAGGCTGAGAATTGTAAAATTACTCAATGTATTTGCAGGTAGCAATAATGAAAATTCCATGTTCCTAGTTTGTAAGTGCCAGTGCTAAGATAAAGGTAAAATATCTTTACTGTATTTTTCGTAATTGTAGTTTCTGAACAAATGTGCAGATAGTACCTTCATTTTGAAGACCTACAGGAGTTTTGCTACAGTAAGTTCCTACTGGTTTTATCCATTTAAACCTTAAAGTATTGGTTAGGTGTAAAACATCTATCCGTTTTGTCAGGTCACAGGTTAGCAGAGCACTGACCTTACAGATACCACTGTCAATGCGTGAATCAGTAGCCACCTAATAGGGGGAAACACTGCAGCAGCCACTGGCAATGATTGTGGACAAGTAGAGAGGGTCAGCGTATCATGTCGGTGAAATGGAGATCGACAGGGAGCACATCAGACACTGTTTACTTTTTAGAATTCGATAAAGGCAGCAAGACGGCCGCAACACTCGGCAGGTGTATGGTGAATATGCAGTTGACGATAGCACATGTAGTCGATGGGTTTGAAAATTCAGAGTCGGAGACAGAAGCTGTCAAGAACAACCATGGTTTGCACGTTCATCAGTGTTTTTCGAAGAGGTACGAAAAAAACGAATCCAACCGTAGATGAATTAATCGAAATCTTCCAGGTACACTGGGAGATTCAAGAAGACTCGTTATCGCTGGGTTTTACCATAAATTCGATCGTTGGGTTTCCACATCAGCTGCGTGCGACTCAACAAGAGGAAAGCGCCGAGACTTGTGTTTTCTTGTTTTCCCGGTACAAAATGACCTTGACACGCATTGTTAAGGGTGACCAGAAGTAGATTCTGTACTGAAACGTAAAATGTCCAAGGACTGTGTATCGCATTTCTGAACCGCCTCCATCTACGTCCAAACCAAAACTTTATCCCAAGAAGGTGACGTTAAGTGTGTGGTGGGATGTAAAAGGCATAAGTACCACCTTCTACTGTCAACAGTTGAACAGCGACCAGCATTGCGATCGGAGCAGCCAGACCGCGTCAATTGCCAAGAAGTCATCATCCACCATTATAACACCAGGCCACATGCTGTTATTATCACCTGTCAAAAATTGATGGACTTTTGAATGGAAAGTTTTACCATACTCATCCTATTCTCCTGACTTGGCCCCCTACAGACCAACACTTATTCCGTTCTTTGCAGAACTCCTTCACTCGGAAAATCTTTGATGATGAAAACAACAATTCTTCGACTCTAAACCTCAGGACTTTTATTAGTATCGGATTCATCTCCTACCAGAAAGATGGTGAGAGGTGCGAGGATGATTCACAGTCCTAGGTGAGTTCCATTTTGTATTGTTTGCAATTCTATATGCACATCAAAAACGCATGGAACTTTTACACCTATACCCAATACTTATTTGGTTAGTTTTAAAAAATCAAAATCTCGCAACATTTTACGAGAATATTAATTAATTTCTAAAGCCCAAGGAAAAACTTATTAAAGGGCAGATTACATACACAAAAATACGTTATTATATACTTGACGAGTTGCCTTTACTGATTCTAAAACTACGTACCGAAGAAATGATTGAAATCAGGCATTTTCTGCTGCAACTTGCCCGCGTGTAGGATAGGAATTTATCTTAAAATTTATCACTAGCATATAATAAATTAAGGTGTGAATCTAGAATATAATCCAAAGAATAGGAATTTCTTACTACATACCATAAGAGGTAAAAAAAATATCGTTTAGTGGATTAAAGATAAAAGAAAAAAAAAACTTATCATGACGGGATTTTATTATCTGAACTAAACAAAAGTAGGCGCGCCATCTTTATGTCAACGAACGAAATAGAAATTAACAGCGAATGAGAAAGTTTGTAAAGAATGAAGTTCTACAATCTATAACTTCTCGGCGCACACAAGGATACTCTTCAAATTATATTTTTTCATTTCATCACTGAGATTTTTTTTTCCGCGTTGTTTTCCGTCTTCTCTGTTTGTGTTCTTAACCCGCTTTTCGTTCTCAGATTTCCTCTCTTGCGCGAAGCCCCTCTAGTGGCAAATATTTTCTTTATTCTTGTACAAAGAACCCTTAACCGCCTTCACACTCAATAAATGTTTGTTCTGTTATTTCTTTTATCTTCTTTTGTGCTGCTAATCATAAAACTATAACACCTATCTGAGATTAAAAAAAGTACTTTAAGGAATAAAACAAAACTTAAATAGGGATGGGGAGGGGCTGATCTTTCAGCAAAGTTGTAAAAAGAGACAACGGGCTGGGGGAGGGAGGGATAAATAATGTTTTGGGCTTTGAAATAATTTGATCTGAAACTTTCCTAAATCGTGGATCCCCTGATGTCAATGATAACTCATTCGACCTATGATTTCCATAAACAATCTATATGATAATTCCCTTTGGCAGTATTTTGATTTTAAACTGTCTTATCTTGTAGTAACAGTGTGGTCTTTACAACGAGACAGTTCACCAATTGTTCACGGATTTTAAGAAAGCATGATTCTATCAAAGAGAGAGAGAAAAAAGTTATACAATACGATTTGGAATTCCGAGAAAGCTTGTTCAATTTTCTCAGTGACTCCATAAGCAGAGTACGGATAGGTAAGAATATGTCAGATAGTTACGAGATTCGCAACGGATTAAAATAACGTAATGCCTTGCCACCAATACTCCTTAACTTTGCATTAGAATATGCTATTCTAAAAATAAAAGAGGACAAAATGGGACTAATGTTGAATGTCTTGAAAAAAAAAATGTTCGTATACGCAGATGATATAAATTTAATAGGGGACGATTTAGATGCACTACCAAGTAACGCCGAAGACCTATTATCCGTCCAGACTTAAGAGTATACTGTTGCTGTCGCTGTTACTTTTTACTTTCTCTTCCATCGTCAAGTTTTTCAAATGACGCTATCGTTATATTAGATAATTAAATATGTGTAAATACAGAAAGGAACTAGGGAATTAATTTTCGTAAAAATGTTAAATACTGGTGTAGTAAAAAGTAATCCATTATTTTTGCATGACATTGAAGGCTTGACTTACCATAGTTAGAATGATCCGATTTAGGTCACATATGCGCCGTTTTGTTCGATAACGTGTTGCCATTTGGAAGGTAATATCATGATGCCTCTCTCATAGAAGCCCTTGTCCTTATTGGCAAAAAATTGAGACAGTCGATGTTCACAAGCCTCTCTTGACGCGAATTTTGCACCAGCAAACGTGTTCGCCATGGACAGGAACAGATTGTAATCACTCGGTGCCAGGTCCGGACTATAAGGTGGATGCATAAGAACCTCCCAACCAAGCTCCCGGAGCTTCTGGCGAGTCACTATCGATGTGTGTGGCCTGGCGTTGTCCTGGTGGAACACAATGCCTCTCCTATTGACCAAAGCTGGCCGCTTCTGGGCGATTGCTGCCTTCAGACGGTTAAATTGTTGACAGTATAGTTCCGAGTTAAGGGTTTGGCCGTAGGGGAGCAGCTCATAGTAGATAATTCCCTGCCAATCCCACCAAACACACAGCAAAACCTTCCTGGCCGTCAATCCTGGCTTGGGCACCGTTTGCGCCGGCGCACCGCGCTTCGACCACGACCGTTTTCGCGTGACGTTGTCGTAAGTGATCCACTTTTCATCACCAGTCACCAACCGCTTCAGAAATGGGTCGCTTTTGTTGCGATTCAGCAGCGATTTCAGATGGAAATTCGGTCCATGAGGTTTTTTTGCGTTAACTCGTGTGGCACCCATACATCAAGCTCTGTGTATCCAGCCTTATGCAAATGGTTCCACACGGTTTTTTGTGCAATGTCTAGCTCTTGGGCAATCGAAACAGTGCTCACATGACGGGTCGGACGCGACAATGTCCATGATTTTATCGACATTTTCGACACTTGACTTTCCAGTGCGTGGTACATCTTTGACGTCAAAATTACCGACACGGAATCGACAAAACCAAAATTGCGCGTGATTGGCTGTTACAGTATCAGGACCATAAACACTATTCACATTTGCAGCCGCCTGGCTTGCGTTTTCGCCTTTATCGAAGAAAAACTGTAAAATATAGTATATTTTCTCTTTGCTAGTGTCCATTTTGACACGCGCTCACACAACACTGAGTCAACTCATCACAACTATCTGAACAGTGTTTGTAGTACGCAATCTCATAGTTTGAACGACATCTCGTTGAACCCGATCGGACTTATACAACGCGAGCTACAGATCACTGAAGCCATCTATTGGCAAAATAATGGATTACTTTTTACTACACCAGATATAAAACCTTTACGGGGATTCTTTAAAGAGAAATAACATTAAAGAAATTTCGTGTGCGTCAGAGGGGGAAGTACAATAAGTAGAACTGCAGCTGTTGCCCATAAGCTGCAACAGTATAGACCAAACCCTGGATCAGCAATAGTAGAAGCGTGTGATGAGATGAACGTAGAGAAAACAAATTACGTGATAACAAGTCGAAACACAGGAAATGAAGAAAATAGATACATAAGAATTGAGAATGAGATAGAGAAAGTAAACAAATTTAAATATTTGGAAGTATTTTGTAACAAGTAGAAACGAGCGTGACTTTTCATTAACTAACGCATATTTGTGTTCAGGCCAGAAGCTTCAAGTTACACTATTAATACATATCAAGGAAATTTGAATTGAAAGCATACAGAACGGTTGGTTCCGATGGTTGAGGTATGACCATGGCAGGTAAACATAACATGTGAGTACATGCTTTAAACTTTTAACAACATATGTCTGACACATTATTAATAAAACTTTTTTCGGGGTATTGGTTATGTATTTATTTAATTATGACTCAAAAATCATTTCGTAACCCTTCCTGCTAACATGATCAAGGAATCTTGGTTGATGACAATTTATAATTCTTACTGGAAAAAGCGTTATAACATTGTTATATTGAATTGAAAGTATAAACTCGATTTTATTTATTCACTTCAATTCATTCACTTCAAATTCTGTTCTCGAACTACTTTGTTGTGTATTGTATTTTCCGGGTGTGTATAATTCGCGGTTCTTCAAAGAGTATTTTGTGTGTGTTCTATTGAGTGTTCGGCAACGGTTGATTTCTTTAAACAAGTGGCCTTAAGAACTCTACTATTTATAAATATACTTTTTCAAGATACACTGCTCTGCACGTATTGCCTGCACAAGGACGTGTTTGACAGGGTTTTCAGTTTTTTTGGGGGGGGGGGGGGGGAAAAGTCAAAATTGGGAGGGTGAAAGTGAAGTTTTGTACGGTTTCTGTCGAGTCTTTACAGGAAACATTTTAAAGTTGGGGGTGTTGTCGAGAACTTGAGAGGTAAACACCCCGCACAGAGGTGGGGTATCGCGGAATCACTGCTGCGCAATATAGCATGCAAGTATATTTTTCTTGTATACTTTTGATGGAATAGGTGCTCAAGCTTTATTTATTTCGTAAAGAAAGATTGGGTGATATATGCTATTTTCTGTGAAAGAATAATTATAAAAAATCAAGAGGGGAAAACGATAAATATTCAAGGATGGTAACACTGTTGTTCTCTTTGCGGATCAAATTATAAACAGGAGCCTCTCGGTGAAGTATTACTCCTCACCTTCGCACGTTCGCTATAATGCCATCTATGACTGTCCTCACGGAGAAAAAAAGTCACTGAACGTTCAGTTCCAGCCAGACGAACCTGCCGAACGTACGGCTATGGCAACTGAACATAATTATGGTACCTGCAGCCAGATTGTTTGGTAAGCACCTTCCCGCCATACGGTTTTACTATATGCGTCCAGTACCATCACAAAAAAGGGTTCTGGTTAACGCAACTAAACCTAGAGTAACAGATACTGAACAATATAGTACCAAGAACTGAACGATGTTTGGTTGAACTCCAACAAAACATGTCTGATGCCAGTTACTCTGTATTATGCAACCTGTTACTAAACATTGACAGTAACAGGCACCAAATGCGTAATGAGGAGAACGTAACTGGGCGGTTATAGTTGCTGCAGCCATACAACCAGTGGAAAGTATATTCACTGAATGTCTTGGAAATTGGCAGCCAGTTTGTTTGAGAAATGTCGTCGACCCGAACAGTAAAGTAAAAGTCATTATGTTCCTCTTGAGGTGTCTCTCTTCTTTAAAATCACGAATCAGTCTTCTTCATAGCTCCATTCTAACACAGGATCAATTAATAACATTTCCACGCTTAGAATAATTCAAGTCTACGTAAAAGTCTTTACTCCAGAAACTGTTTCCGTGACATAAAAGAATTAGTAAAATATCCTACGTTTAGCAGAAGAAACGGTGAAACAGGGGTAGAGTGTTGGACAACAAGGTGAGCAAGCAAGGTCATGAGTTCAAACCCCACTCCAGACCTCTCTTTTTTTTTTCGCTCGTCAATACTGTTTTACTAGATGCGTCCAGTAACAGGCACTATAACGTCTGGTACACTGCTTACTGAACGTATTGTTCCGTTCACTAAATACCTTTAACTAAATATGTTCAGTTGCCATGGCCGTACGGCAGGTTCATCTGGAACTGAACATTTGACTGCCTGCAACTGAACTTGTTTCTTCGTGCTGTTAAAATGATATTTAAAGTTTAGTGAACTGAACTGTGAAGTCAGTGATAGAACTACTTTCCACCATTTGCAAGTATTCTATGTCTTGCTTTCTGAGTATGTACAAAATAATTATAACATAGTAATTCGGAGAGTAATTATAACATAGTAAAATTAATGCTCTCATTAAACTGTTCACTCTTCAATGCACTCCGAATATTCCATTGCGAGTAAACGTAAATAGCGAGACAAAAACTTAATTAACAAAACAAAGAGTAAAAGGGAACATAAAAAGAACAAGAAGAGAAATTTAAACAAATATAAAGAGAAAAATAAGATAGAAGAAGGGAAATACATACAAATGAACAAAAAAGTTAGAAAATGAAATAATATATGAAAACAAAGAAAATAAGAGGACGAAGATAGTTAAATAACGATAAAAATGGACACAACAAATAATGAAAACACCAATAACGAAGGAAAAGAAGGAATGAAAGAAAATTAAAGGAGAAAAGAAGAGAACGAAAAGCAAGAAGATGAAGAATACAAAAGGCAAGAGAAAGACATAAACGAATAAAATAATAAAGATTAGTGAAAGACGAAGGGAAAGAATGAATAGAAGGAGAAACACTGATAAATAAGGCACAAAGTAAAAAAAGTAATGAAAGGAATAAAATGAAAAATAACATAAAATAGAAACATGAAAGAGGAAAAACAGAGGTAAGAGTGGATAAGACAACAATATCAGTAAAATAGGAGTTAGAAAAGAAGGCAATAATAAAAACAATAATATGTATAAGAGATACAGCAGAGAATAGAAGTAGGAATTGGAAAAGAATAAGGGAAGAGACCTAGAACGAATACAGAAGATTATCAAAAAATATGTGTAGTGTAAGAAAGTATAAAGAAACAAAATAAAGAGAAAGGACAAAAGAAGGCGAAACAGATAAAGAATGGAGTGATTTATAAAGAAAACAAAAATAGACAAAGAAAGGTAGAATGAAATGTTATGAAAACGGAAAAACGCCATAGACTGGAGAGTGGAAGTCAAAAAATAAGAGACTATACTCGTACAGTAAATGAAAAATAAAATGGAATAACGGATAGATTAACGGGATCATAAGAACAAAATACAAGTCTTACAAAAATAAAGTGAGAGAAGGTGTAAAAAGAAGAAAAGATAGACAGAGAAAGAAGAAGAAAAATTAAAAAAATATTTAAAGGTCAATAAAGATAAAATATTAAGTATGTACAAATAAATAAAGATAAATATGGACATATAAAATATAATAGAGATATACAGAGAATAAGATGACAAAAGGATACAATAAAATAGGACAGAGGAAGAAAGAAACAAAAACACAGGACGACGCAAAAGAAAAATGATAAAGAGTGTCTGTAGGAAAAAAAGAGAATATAATAGGAAGGAAAAAGAAAATTTGTTTAAAAGTTGTTGATATACTAAAAATTTATTTAAGAACAACATCCATTTGCTCTGGTGGGTTTCCGCCTACCTCTTCCTGGCATTCAAAAAAAAAGTATCCTCGTAAGTGCCTTACTTCGCACTCAAAACATTCCCCAAAACATGTAAATAGATGGGTAACTTTTTTTTTTACTTTCCTTTTGTAATGTTTCCGACTATTTCCATCAAAGCAGAAAACTCACGCTTCAATATGAAAGTTGGCGTTATTCCATGGGTTTAGTTTTCTGTGTGTGTGTGTGTGTTTTGCATTATTTTTTTTTTTCGTAGCTTTTCCATTTCCTGGCTTCAATTCACCAACTTCCGTTCCCTCCATCATCTCTCCGTCCCCTTGTCCCACACCGAAGTTTCCTTCCATCCTCTTTTCTGTATATATATTTTATGTGTGTGTTTCAGTAAGTGCGTGTGTGTGTGTGTGTCCCTATCCTCCCTACTTAACTCCCCACCCACCCACCTGCCGAAAAAAAAAGGTATTCCGATATAACATGGGAAAAGCAAAATTGCGCGACATTGTCAACTTTTCGCAAAAGTTTTGCATACATGAATATATATATATATATATATATAGCTCTGTTTCGAAGCAGGCGAGTGGAAGAAAGCCTCTTAAAAGATATCTTCAGTAGCAAGGCTTATTCTATCCTACTCGCAAGGCCTTATTTGAATATATTGATTCATCTGGAAATAAGGGGAAAAGGAACCACAGAAACGGAAGAATACTAAAGATATGGGTGATTTCAATGACGGGATAACCTATTAAATATCAACAATGTTTCATACCTGTTATTAATAAAAGGAAACGTAGATGAATTGTTTAAGATAATGAACGTTTTAAAACAATTGTTGTCTGAAGGTTATCATGAAGAAACGGTAGTTCTTCTAGTGACGCTCACAAACGAGTCTGTTAGCGGCACTCACATACAGCTAATTTCGGATCTAGTGAACTGTAAGTCCAATTTTGATGCTTGAACTTGCATTTGAAAGCTCTAAAGAAAATAGGACGACAGGACCTCCCTCCCTGGGACTTCCTAGGGCGGTTCGAAAAAAAAAATCAAAATTTTACATTGCTGATGATAGCATTGACTCCAGATCACATAGGCGAACAAAGAAACTTGTGGAATCGTAATCTACGCTTTAATACCTTTCAAATGGTGTATCACACGTCAAAATCGGTGAAGGGGTTCAAAAGTTATGTTTATTTTTTATTTTTTTTAGCCCAATCACAAAATGTTCACAAATGATCGAAAAGTGTGTCATTGTTTTTGTTTGTTTTTATTTAGCCCCAAACTGTTGGTACCAGGGGATTTTGGAGGTCAATGGCGGGCCCCGTTGGAGTAAAAAAAAAAAATGCTTATTTTTTTTTATAGGAGTTACAGTTTTCGGGATATGGTCCAAAATCGATCTTTTGTATGAAGACTATGCAATTTTTTTTAAATAGGCAACCTTACAAAATAGACTAAGTGACATCAGTATAAATACCCTTCGGGGTAAAGGGAAGAGTGACATAAGAATTCTACTCACAAAAGAAGTGATATCCATTTTGCGAGTGACTTTCTTTGTGTCACTATGGCGGAAGGGAGGATACTAAGTCTTTTAATTTTATTATAAAGGAAACACTTTCGCCATAGTGACACAAAGAAAGTCACTAACAAAATGGATATCACTACTTTCATGAGTAGAATTCTTGCGTCACTCTTCCCTTTACCCCGAAGGGTTTTTTGTACTGATAAACACTTTCTCATATATTGAGAAATCGGGAAAAGTCCTTCATGAAATTCGGGAAAAATCGAGAACAATGGCGTTACGAATGCTGAAGTTGTCATTACATGTCGACTTGAGAAGACAAGGATGACACTTTATTTGTGTGAAACCCACATTCACCCCCCACTTTTCGTTCTCCTCCTATCAGAGTTGAAAGTTGACGGAACAGGACTTTTCGTACACCCTATGTATACGTACTTTGCATGTATACAAAAATGCATATATGCATGCGTGTGTTTCCTGTATTCTATACTTTTTCAATATATTGATGATGCAGATTCTCCTCAAACGCCTATGATTAATTAAGTGTAAAGCTGATTCATTGGCTAGCCAACCTCTAAGTTTGTTCTACAGTTGAGTATTGTCAATGCTAGAGAAGACTGGGGAATAGTAGATAAGCGTATGGTCAATATGTAAATGGGAATGAGTGGTAATTATTTCATAAGGCAAACATGTACCTAGTTATGTTTGCTCTATACTCCTCTCTCTCTCCCTCCTGCCTCCCCCCACCACCCGCACCCTCGCATTGCATACGACCTGACAAACACGCTCCATGTTATTCATAATCTCAGGGGAAAACTTGGAGCATTTGGTTAATACATACTAAATGATACAATTAGCAAACACATTTTATGCAATGCAATTTATTTTTTAAAAAAAGCAAACAATTTTCATTTTCCAAAAATGACTAAGCACGAAAATACACTTTTGAAAAAAAAAAAAGAAGAATAATAAGTGAAGCACTTAGTTAATACATGCACCACATTTGAGGAGTCCAGACGCCAAAGGATACAAGTGACATTGTACCGAGCCGCCGTAACTCAATGGTAGAGCGTTGGCGTAACATTCAGAAGGTCATGAGTTCGAACCCAGCAGCCGACCATCCTGACTGAGGTTTTCTCCAGGGTTTCTCCTCAGTCATATCAGTCAAATAACGGGTTGGCACCTTCAACATAGTCCCTGTCAAACACATTCCCGAATCCTTTCCCTTCGCCTATCCCGGTCTGAGCCTTAGATGCCTAAAGGCCATAATAAAAAAATAATCAAACACAAGTGGCTTTGACGAGTAAAAAAAAGTTGGAGGTAATCTTTCATATATAACTCGAAATATATGTGATACAAATCTGTCATATTTTGTACGTGGGGAATGTTAATATTAATGTTATTTGTGGAACATTGAATCAAAAATTAACATTTCAAATCCCATTACAAAATGTGTATGCAGATATTTTTGTAATCACAACAAAATAATGTTATTTGAGCTTTGTAACTAAATGTTTCTGCTTGAAACTTTCCACTTCCATGAATCTGTTTTACTCTTTTAGTCAAGCCAGTATTTCATCAGAAAAGTCTTCTCAGTCAGAGGGTGTGACTTAATTATTGATAAACCTTTTCAGTGCTGAATATAATATTGTGTGTTTTCAAGTAGAAAAAAAATTAATGAATTTAGCACAATAATTGCAGATAAAATGAACAATATTTATCATGTTAGTTTTTAAGCAATGTACTAACAACTGGACTATGAAAACGTTAATGCGAGACTTGAACCCACAGCACAACGGTTAACAAAATTCCAAATTCTTATGAACACACTTCAATTCCCGGACGACACCCAATCGAAAGAATAAAATATAATTCACATTTTCATACAACATAAGTCAACTTCAGAATCACCATTCAAAACATAATTAGGCACACATACAGCTGCTATCTATCGAGAACATCTCGACGTAATTCAGACATCACGTTCCTCAATGAACCAAAATATTACAACCAAGTACTTTGTTACCATTCAATGACTGGTACGTTTTAACACGCGCTGTAAATCTCACACATAGAAAAAAAAAGAACTAAAAATTTATCAGATACTGTCGTCATAGCAACCAGTCAATATATATACGAGGTTTTATTACCAAGTTTGAAAGGTAAATCAGAGGATGGTTAGATAATGGATTACATCTTAAATCTATGGAAATATTTCAAACTTTTTTCGGCACATTAGTCATACGTTACACAGACTTCTATCTTATCTACATGTACATCCTTCATATGGCCCTATTTATGCGTCTCGATACGCAGAGAGATCTCGCTAAGGTTTTTATACTACAAGTTTTCTCGTGAATATTACCAACCCCACATCATGACTTTCTATATAGTATATAATGTCAACCACTCAGCAGCTGGGGATATTATATCTAGTGTCAATTTTTTCGCAGTCAATTCTCCCTTTCCCCCATTTATGAAGTTTCTTTTTTTTTTTTTTGATTGACGGGTTGGTAATTAGCTTTTGTCCCTCCGATCTGAGCTATCAGTATACACATTTCACGACACAAGCCAGCGCCATCAATCATAATTAATAATTAACGCCGAAGTGTATTGATAAAGGTGGTCGCATGGAAATAATCTGCAAGGATGATGGTGGTGGCATAGCACGAGGAGGGGAGGGGGGGAGATGATGTCCATAAATGTTTCAAAAACACCAATGAATGAAGAATGAACTAAATGACAGGCAATAGATTATAAAGAGACAGAGAGAGAGAGAGAGAGAGAGAGAGAGAGGGAGAGAGAGCAGAAACGTACAAAAGATAAGTTCATAAAAGTTTATGGAAAAATTTTGCAAGTCAATCGGCGCTGACTCTTTTTTTCATTATTCAAGGGACGAAAATATGACAATCAAAGTTATCATCACGATATGAACTCTCTTGTGTATAGAACACCATCCATTTTTCTATTTTTTAATGTTTTTTTAAAAAGCATTTTTACTTTTTTTTTAATTTGTTGAGAGGAGATTTGCGCGTGAGTTGTTAGCCGAAAACTGAACGTTGATAGAGGCACAAAAAATGGACTGAATAAACATTCACCCTCACCCACCCCCACACACAGAGAGACATTTATGTAAAACAAATTGTGTTACGTGAAATTCTATAAATAGTAACAAGTGGGAAATGCATCTTAACCCTTCAAGCCGGTTTGCCGTACCATGTACGTGAGATAAATCTGCTGCTTGTGACGGTTTGTCGTGCGACGTACGCAAGATATAATACCTTCGTAACGTTGTGTTTTCTGCCATCTATCGGTAATATATCGTAATTAATTATATTCAGCTACTGGAGGAGGCTTGCTTTTACTGCCATCTGTTGTTAGTTTTCGTCAACTTCATGAAAAGATTTTTATGCAAAATTGGCATTTAAAAAAAAATTACAGCTACGGGCAAAGACTGACGGGAATGTAAATTATAGTTTGAGCGGTTAATATCTAGATAAAACTTTGCTTTTAAAAGTTGTTTCTATGTCTCTTTTGTGTACATGACTACACTCACTAACTTTCGATTTTCTGTTATTAATTTTTGGAAATTTGAAACGCCTCAGTTATGTCCTTCATTTTCACCGCTCTCTTCCCTTAGTGTGAATCCCTGCCACAAATGAACAAAATCAACTTTTCAAATTAGATTTTATGAATATAAATGAGATTAGTAAAAGAAAACAAGCCCATAAAGGTTTATAAACGCAGGGTAAGTTCTCCCAGCTCCTAAATTTTGGTGAGTTTTTATTTTAACCGCGCCCTGATCCTTGCTGATTCTAGAGTTACCCATGCTCTAGTCAGTAACGTCGTTCACTTCGAATTAGCAATGGGGAGACACGCGGGTTTGAGCCTCGCTGCTGTCTGTCCCGACTGAGAGGTCTCCTCTTAAGTCGAACTGTAGCGGCATTATTAAGTGTATTTCCTGTTGTCTCTCGCTACAGAGATCAATTATTTTAGAGTAAAATCTCTAAAACTAAATTACGTCTAATATACTTGCAAAAGATATTTCACATTTATTTTGGTTTGATTATATCTGCCTCTTTTTACTTCCCTCGGTATCTCTTCTAAGCGCGTCATTGGTCCACGTTTACTTTGACTTAGATTACTTGTTCGTTTCTCATTGGTTGAACTCATTTATTTTTCCAGTCATTACCAAACGATAATTTTAAATTTCTTATTTCCTGTATAATATTTATCGTTTATTCGTTCGATATTTTCTATTCTTTTATTATCATGTATTTTGATTTATAAATCAAAATCTTTATTTAATTCTCAGACCATTTTATTTAAGTTAAAATACTATTTATTCAATGCTGGTGACGTGATTATATTTCCTGAACTACTTCTTGGTGCAACAAACAGCACAGGGAACACCTAAGCGACCTAGTGAACACTTTAGAAGTAGAATTATTACCCTTATAACTCATATCGAAAGACATTAACGAGTGACCGACCTGAGTCTAAGATACGTAAAGGTCATAAAATAAGTTCAAAAATTTAAATGAACGAGTGAAGAAGTTGGAATAACTACACAGCAAAAAAAAAAAAAAAATGTTACTCAAAATTGAGAAAGAAGTTCTTATCTGTGCACTGAGAAACAATTTTCTTAGAAATGAGATATCAGTATTTTCAATTAAATGAGAATCTTATTTCTAAGGATATTGTTTCTCAGTGCACAGATAAGAACTTTTTTTCTCAATTAAAAAAGAACAATGTTTTTCATTGTGTACTACTGAAGTCAGGTAGCCTCGTCACAGTAGGAAAAGTAAGTAAAAGAACCGCTTCTCAAATAAATGAATGAAATGGAGAACCAGCTCGCGGCAGTTGAATGTACGAACGCAAGAGCAATGTGTTGGAATTACCTCTTCGTCTACCTGTTGCACTACAGGATTTTAATTCAATCGTTTTATATGCAGGATGAATATCCTGCTTTAATCACTTTATAGTGAGGTCTACAACTTCCTTTTCCTTTGATTAGTAACAAATAGAAGAAAAGCAGAGGCTAATTGGTAGTAATATGAGATATTTTAAATACCATTGGCAATGCCAACACATCTGTTTACCAGTTTCGGTTCTCCCATCTTTTCCTTCCACTAACTGTGTATCAGACAAACGAGCAGCGACATCTGCTGTGCACGAATTAAGGGGGAACACTTTTGGCGGAAAGCAAATTAGGTGGGAAGTTAAGAGCACACAGAACTGCGAAGGAGAATGGGGAAGAGCATGTGAGAAGAGGAATACTAGGGGTACTAGAGATAAAGGAGACGTGGAGCAAAGACGCCCACTAGAGGAGTGAAATGAAGGGCCTGACTCACTGAGCCATGTTGTGAGCAGCTTCCACTAGAATGAACAAGAATCTAACCTACGTCCATTAACCGCAGTAAAGGGTTTACCCCTATAGCCTGCAGTGAACAGGGTGAGAATGAAAGTCGCCATGGCAGATTATGCACACACATACTTACTCCCTCCCTCACTAAGTTGAATCTTCCATACGAGTTCTATAGTATTTTTCTTATATATTCTATTTATTTCATCAATCACCTTGCCATGCCACGTTTTTAGGTGTCCTTAGGTAAATATACACAGTAAAAAGAAGTTTCTTAAAATTGAGAAAAAAGTTCTTATCTGTGCATTGGGAAACAATTTTCTTAGAAATGAGATACCAGTATTCTCATTTAATTTAAAATGAGAACGTTGATATCTCATGTCTAAGAAAATTGTTTCTCTGTGCACAGATAAGAACTTTTTCTCAATTTTAAGAGACTTTTTTTTTTACTGTGTACTCATTAACTGTCCCAATCTATACTCAGTGAACCTTTATAGTTTTCTTTAGCGTATTGGTTCTACATTACTTTACTTTTACATAAATTCATTTTATGCCATATCTTCATGCTCTCTATATTTATTTCTCCCACTCTGGTTTGTAGATCTTCTACATTTGAAGCAAGGACGATTATATAACCATCCAAATCCAATGTAATTAAAGTATTCGAGATAACTTCTATTCCAACTTGACTTCCTCCACAGCACAATTTTCTTAACACTTCCTCTGCAGCTCCATAAAATAGTTTCAAAGTGATTGAGTGTTCCTGCCTTATCGCTTTTCTAACTTTAAATTTTTCACTCTCTTGATGTAGTCTAATGGCCAATGTTTATAGCATGTTTTATAGCAGTTTCTGGTATAAAGCTTCGATATCTTGATGTTACAGTGATTTAAGTATTTTTGACAAAGAGACTGAATCAAAGGCTTTTTCAAAATCTGTGAATACTATACACCGTGGAAGATAATATTGGTTACTTCTTTCCATAACCTCATTCAAAATTTGTAAGTATTCCAATGTGATAAATCCTCAATGACAACCAATTAAAAAAAACAACTTTAACTGATTAAAATCTAAGTTTCGTTCACTACGGTTCAGAGCAAGTTTTGGTAAACATTTTGTACAATATTGACAATAAATTGATGTGTCTATAGTTTTCGACATAGTTTTGTCCCCTTGTTTGTGTAACCGGATAAGAATATCATGGTTCCAAGTTGAGGCTATGTTTCTCTTCCTGAGGCACATTGAGAATATTTTGGTAAGTTTTTATTTCATATTCGCATTTCCATTTACAAGTCTTTCCAATAAGTCCATTTTCTCTTCTTCACCCCCCTAAGTACTTTATCAACTTTTTCTTACATTACATCCGGAACTTTTATATATAATTTTCTTCTTCATCATCATCATCACCCTCTTCTTTTTCTTCTAGTTCTTCATCGGGGTAGTATAGTTCTATGTAGACATTTTCAAATACAGTACTTGTTAATTTCGTTCTTATTTTTAGAAACGGTTCCATCAAGGCTCATAAGTGGCATTATTGATTTTTCCAATCTTGTTTGGTTTTCTTCAAAGTCTTACTTTCCTTGATTGTTTTCCTAACAAGAATTGTGTTGTATTTTCGTAATATTGTCTTATTTTCCTCCTTACGGTTTTATTCATTTCTATGTATTCAATACTCTTTATGTTATTTACCTCATGCTTCATTTCCCTTCTCCTTTTCATCAAAAGTTTAGTTTCTTTTGAAATTTTGGTATATTTTTAGGTTCCTTGATAGCAAACCTAATACAAAAGGGACTTTCTATTCCCGCTCATGGTGTCCGTCCGTGTCCAGAAATTGAATCTAAGGAACTACAAGGTCTAGAGAGACGCTTGAGGTGTCGTTGGAAAGATCTTCGCTGGACTAACTAAGAGAACCTAAAACCGTCCTGATTGGTGCAGTGCTTCAATGTTGCCAGCCCATGTTCTAAAAGAATCAATTATTCAAATTGCTTCCATTCAGTTAACCTAGCTGCGCCAAACTTGGTACGAACATTATTTGACACAATTCAAAAACACTGAGAGGTTATACGTTGCTAAGCAACCCACTTACCAGTGTTGCCAGCCTATTTTCTATAAAATTATATATTTTTTTAAATTGCTTCCATTATTTTAGTCATAGCAGCACCAAACTTAGCATAAACATTGTTTGACTCAATCGGAACGTACTACGGATGTTTCCGCTCCCCAGGAATCCCATTGTCAGTGTTGCCAGCGCATGCCAAAAATATTTCTCATGAACCATGAGGTGTCGTTCGAAAGTTCTTTGCTAGACTACCTCAGAGCCACGCAAACAGTCTTGATTGGTGTGGTAGTTCAGTGTTGCCAGCACATTTTAAAAACATAATCAATTATTCAAATTGCTTCCATTCAGCTAGACCTAACTGCGCCAATCTTGGCATAAACATTATTCGATACAAGTATTGTGGATTTTCCCGAACCTAAGCAGTGTAGCCAGCCTATTTTATAGAAAAAATATTGCTTGTGTGACTAAAATGCTATTAAGGGACTGAAACCTTTTGCGATTGTTAAGGGAATCGCATCTCTAACTTGATTCCTTTTGATATCCGCTGTTTCGTTGGCTGCTACTTTTATTATCTCCGTCTGTACATATTTTGTGCAAGTGATATCTACTTGTACTTCTAACTCTTCCAAGGTCTCGGATTTCTGTCTGTTTTTTTTTTCGCTAGATTTTCCAAATTTAAAATTGGCGGTTTTCCTTTGATAAACTTCTTTTCTAGTCTTGTTTTAGTATCAATTTATATCTCACCATCTTGTGATCACTCATGATTTTAAAACTGTTTAGGATAGACACATTTCGAATGATTTCATTAATATTTGACAGAACATAATCCATTTCGTTTTCAATTCCATTTTGGATCTTTCCATATGCACTTTGTCTAAAGCTTCTTTTAGAAAAAAAAAAAAAAATGTGGGTTCGAAATGAACTGCCTGTCGGCCTCTGAAACTCCCACTAACAAGGGAAATGTTTCGGTTCGAACAAGATGTTTTTGACAACGCCTGATATTCGTAATGTCTGCAAAGTAATTCGACCGTGTCAAGGCTACGTTTGTCCGCTAGAGGGCTTTAAAGCTTTGGAGCAAGACAAAGACAGCCTGGGCAGCCGCTCCATCGGATCCCATCTCAATTATTAGCACCTCAGTTTTTATACAGCGCCACAATTTCACCTGGTAGAGACAATTGGAACTATTTTTTTTTTTGTTCCAGTGTAAATCGCTTCTGCATCGTTTCGTTAGCATATCTACGAAGTATCAATGTCAAACGTTCATTATATTTACGTTTTTCAAGACCCTAGAAAAAAACTTATACAATTGAGTGGCTTGAGTGGAGCTTCTAAGTAAATTCGATAAGTAAAATTAAGTATGATAAAGTGGGAAGCCAGATCGGTTATAACTAAGTGTACGAATAGTAAAAAAAGAAAATAGTTCCAAGTTTCTTCAAAACTTATACCTCGGCACTTGTTATATATTTTATTTTTAAGTTGCAGCAACAAGTGCTGTGAAGAATTATACAACTGTCCGTCCGTCTGACTGTCGACAACTTTCAACTCAGGAACTACTAGTGCTAGGATTATGATTGAGGTGTCGTGAAATAGGTCTCGGCAAGACGAGTTCAAACGCGTATAAATCATACACACAGAGATAGGGATTAATAAATAACTTGGGAGCTACTAGCACTGGTAAGGTAGTTGGGGTGTCGTTGCAAAGGTCTCGACGAGACGAGTTCCGGGAAGCAACTTTCAACTCAGACCTAGGAAAGTGTTTGAGATGTCGTTGGAAAGGTCTCATCGCAAGTTTTCCAAAGGACTATTGATCATGCAAATCGGATGTTCTCTGTTGAAGCTTGGCGGTAGATTATATGCGCAGTCCCTCGAACGAGCTCCTCCTCACTTGTTTGTATCATATTCCCAACATTTATTTTGACTGTTGTTGCGTATCAGTCTTTTTTTTTTTATTATTATTATTTGAGAGATACTTGTCATTCCATGCACGAACTTATATTCTTCAATAATTTTGCGGAAGTTTTTTCGTCTTTATTCGAAATTCTTTCTTTGCACGCTTCTTCATATTTTCTTACGCCTTCTTTGTGTTTCTTCCATTCTTCTTTTTTTTTCTTTAGTTCATCTATTCTTTTCATACTTCGTCAAACTTTTATATCGCAGCCAAGAAGAACGGAAAGAATTTTCTTTGGTAACAAATTTGGAAGCTGATCTGTGTAGACAACACTCGCGGACTGGAAAACAAAAAAAGAAAGAGAGAGAGAGAGAGAGAGAGAGAGAGAAAGGAGCCTAAAACATAGTATGAAAAGATGAAGATGGTAGCGATAGTGTGTATACGTGCGTGCCTATCTATCTGTTATATATATATATGTGTGTGTGTGGGTGGGTGGGTCGGTGTGGGTGTCAGTGAGTGTCTGTTGTTGAAGTGGGTGGCATCTCTCAACTTCAGGGATGAGGAAGACGGACGTCTTCTTCTCTTTGTAAGTTGGCGAACAGAAGGGGTAAAAAATGATTGATTGAGAAGAGATGCTGGAAAGACACAACCATGAGAGCTCGAAAGCAAGTTCTGATCTTGCTGTAATTAATTATTGAATGCTAGAACGAAACCACTTGCTCTCCTTTTTTTTTGTCATGATTTTCGTATTATTATTATTATTATTATTATTATTATTATTATTATTATTATTA
>JAGDQP010009905.1:0-38495 GCA_022664845.1 Lepisma saccharinum
AAAAAAATATTTCTAAACCCTTAAAAAAAATTAGTAGTTGACATGCTTCATCTTTAGAAAATCTAGTAGTTGACACATTTGTGATTAGTAGTTGACAACTAGTATTTTTCATACATAAGAAACATGAAACATAAAATTGTTAATATCCTAGGCTTTCTATTGTATTATTAACACTTAAGAATATTAGTAGTTAGCAGTACAATGTCCAGTACCCAATAAAATATGAAAACTCATATTTGGTATTACAACAAGTAAGAATGTACACTAAGCATTACAATTTTGTAATCTATGAGAAAAATTTGTTCAAAGGACACTATAGAATACAAAAGCTTGGGGAAAAAACCAAAGAAATAACACTGAACTTTGACACTGAAAACAACACAGCGTCAATTCCAAATACTATCCAGTTCAGGGACAACAAAAAGTCCCCGCCGACTGCTCACTGATTGAGGTTCTTTAATATGACCAGCAACATCTTCCCACGTATACTCTAGCTCATCTGGTCTTTCTGACCACTTCCAATAATTTCCGCTTTTCTTCATGGCAGACACTATTGCACCATTATCTGTAATTCTGGTGATTTTACCAGGAAAATATTCGTTCTCGTATGTTACGATCACAAATTCTCCCACTTCCTTATTTATGGGTTCAACGGTCATAGAGGTTAAACCGATTTCTGAATTGCTGGAATATTCTTCGTTCAATTCACTTGATGAGTCTTTATAAGGAACTGCATCATTCTTGACATCTGTTGTGTCGCTGTCACTTTGTCGATAACCTGAAGATGTAGCTAATAAGTCTTGTCTAACATTTTGCACATTTCTTCTTTTAAGTGTTAATTTTTTCTCTTGGCCTTTCAATTGCTTCATTTCTTTCTATTTCTTCCTTCCTTCTTAGTCTTTCTGCAGCTCTTTCCTTTTTCTGGCGTTCCATATCTTCTTTCTTCTTTGCCTTATTTTTATAATAATCTTGCCATATTTTTGAAGTCACAACACTTGGAACTTTTTCCTTCCAATTCCTCTTCCTTTTTTTCACTTCGTTTTGAGGCCAAAACAGAGATCTTTTAAATGGGCTCGGAATACCCTCGATACTAGGACCGCCCACACCTCCCTCATGTGTTGACGAGTTAGCAATTTCAACCTGCCCTGACAGCTCGTTCGACTCTGTGGCACGTTCCTGACTTAACTGCTGATTTCCAGTACATTCTGATTGTTCTCCTTCCACACGATACGAGCTTTTTTCCAGTGAATCCTTGCATACTTCTTGTTCCACGTTCACATTCAGTGATGCTATAACTTGTGATTCCGGTGTAACGTTGACTTCTTGCTCAACCTCCACATTGTCCGATGGATGATTTTTTTCAAGTGGCTCGTTTTGAACTTCTAGGATTTGATGGTTTTCGATTCTTTCTACTGCAGATATAACTGTTTTCCACGTTTGAAATAAGGAAAGATCTTCCTTTGGTCCTGGCCAATCTTTAGTGTGAGACACAGATAAAACCTGATTTATTTTTCTTCCCCTATTATTACATTTAAAACTTTTTGACTTATTTTTAGTTCAGATGGAGTTAAACTACTTCCAGATATTGTAGCTAAGTGCTTGTTTTGTGCTTCTAACCTAACTGCATTTTCATTCCATGGATATGATCCACAGCGCCTGAACCCATTCTGCAAAGCAACTGAATATTCTGGACCATCTAAAACTTTACTTAACAGAGGAGCAAAATGTTTCCTTTGTAAGATGGGGCCCTCGCTCATGTTCTCCATTCTCCAATTATGCACTTTTTGCTTCCATGATCCTTTAACGCTGCGAAACACTGCTACGTCAAGTGGTTGGATTATCCGTGTTGCATTTGGACTCAAAGCTACTAGGATAATACCATTCTCTTCTCAGAACCTGCTTGTATGCAAATAAAGATGAGAAGCATGTCCATCGATAAATAGAATCACCGGTAAATTTATATTTTGTGTTAACAGCTATGGATGAAAGACGTTAACTAAAAACTCAAAGAACATCGCTCCAGTCATCCATCCTGATTCTGACTTGCCAATTCCCCAATTTTCGGGTACACTATTAACTACTTCTGCGGGAATCCGTTCATACGGAAACACAACTAAGGGAGGAGCAAATGTACCAGCAGCATTGCCAGTTATCAAAGCCGTTAAACACTGTTTTTCATCATTACTGACTTGTTGATAAACCTGCTTGTCACCCTTTCTTGCAAGAACTCTGTTCCCTTTCGGATTTAAAAAGAAAGCAGTTTCGTAGGCATTAAACAATCGAGTAGGTTCTTCTAGAATTCTCTCATGACCTTTTTCCTTTAAGTAAGTTGACACCTCTGAAAACCACCTTGAAATTGTTTCTTTGGTAACCGAAGCACGCGACACTGTCAAATTTTGCGTGATGCTTCTAGAAATATTTGGATTCCTTCTAATAAACCCTTTAAATCAAGTTTTGCCAGGTCTGTTATTCTTAAAGGGATTCTTTCCTTTCATATCTTGCATTAACTGTTGGACACTGTTTAGAAGTTCATCAACAGTCACAGGGAACCCAGCTTTGCCTACATCAATAATCCACTTCACTAGAATATTTTCTTCCTCTTTAGTGAGAATAGACGGTGGACCCAATTTTCTTTGAACTGGCGTTTTTCCTTTTACTTTATATAATAGAGTTATTCGTGGAACTCCATTTTTTTTTGGCTGAAGCTGCAACAGATACACCACGTTGACGAACTTCCTTTATTGCTGCTATCATCTGTTCCTCAGAGTATGACAAGAACCTTCCTTTTACTGGTGGCATCGTCCTGAAAAGAAAAAGTAAAAATGATTTATTTCTGGTTAATAGGAATGGCGAAGGAAAGATTTAGAAAGAAGATAAACCTATTTTGTGAGTCACTGAACAAAGTTTTAAGGAAAAGACTCATTAAGTATGTTATGGAGCATTTTGCCGTATGGAGCAGAAACATGGACTTTGAAAAAAAAAGACGAAGCTTCGAAATATGGGCATGGAGGAGAATAAAGCAAGCCGGGTAGAAAAAACTAATCAGGAGGAGTTGCAAAAGCAGGAGAAACGAGAGCAAAATTGGAGACAATCAGAAATTGGAAAATAGACAGTTTGAGACAGTATTGGTTTAGAGAAGGGATTGTTATTTTGAAATATGTGATACGGTGTATTATAGCAGAAGAAAGAACTTGAATGGAGGTTGCAACAGATAAACAGTATTACAAAGGGAGGCTAATACGTTGAGACACGGAGATTAGCGGAGGATCGATACAAATGAAAGCTGAATAGCTAACGAAAAATTACCTACCGTTAATGGCAGAACACTTTTGATGATAATTTGCATGATATTAATTTAACAGAATATTTCATGAAAGAACGTTTATGTGATCCTCGTTGAAAAACTCTGCATGTGCCCAATTTTTTGGCCCAAGTCCAACCTCAACTCACAATTGCCACAACTCAAACTCTTTCCCTGTAGCGTTTGATTGTTATTAAAAATCATTCGTCAGTTCATGTAAATTTGTCTTATGGCGTATATTTTGTAATACCTTTACATAAAAGAAAGTATTAACTTGCATGAATTTTATTCTGATAATTTACAAGAAAAGATTCATTAAAAACCTGAAAGGATTTTTTCAGCCAACGAAGAGTGATTCAGTACTTGACATGCACTGGTGTCAGTGTTTGACACCCATGTCAACTACTAGTTCCATACAGTTGTTTTAATTTATAAAGCAACTTACAACATTTCCCATTATAACAAGATGTTTGAAGCGGCAAACGTCAATTTTTTAACAAGAACAGTTGTAACTAGTACTTGACACGGGGTGTCAAGTTCTGAAACTCACGTTAAATTGAGTTTTAGTAAATGACACCCCTCCAACAACAATCAATTTTCTATCCAAGCTTGTCGCTCTGACTTTGTTACGTAGCTGTACTCTTCTAAGATGGCAAATAAAGTACTTGTAGCAATGCAATACAAAATTTTGTAAGTTGTTTATAAATAGAGAGTACTTACCTTCTTAACGAAATTCGCTACAAAACCTTATCAAAAAGCTAATCCTCACACTGGTTTCAAGAAATACAATGTCACTCTTTCCCGTAACGCATGTTTTTTGCAGTGGTGCCAGGTAATAATCAGTGAAAGTCCGGTGTACACCTTGTTTCTACTTTCGTGTCCGTATAACATCGAGTAACCTTATTATTTGAACATTTCTTGCCAAGTGTCAACTACTGGATTCCTGTCAACTACTAGTGCCTTTACCATATGTATATATATATATATATTAATCAGTTTCAAAGTCTCGAGTGATCATAGGATGGTGAGATGTAAGCTGAAACTAAATACTAGACTTGAGAGAAAGAAGCTTATCAGAGGAAAAACGCCACTTTTAGATCTGGAAAATCTAGGGAAGAACACAGACACATTCGAGATAGAACTAAGCAACAGATTCAGCGCGTTGGAATAGTTAGAGGATAAAGAAGACATCAACAGCAGAAATAAAATACTGACGGAGATAATAGGAGAGACAGCCAAGGAAATAGCAGGCACCAGAAAGAAAAGAGAGAGCAAAATCGCAGAAGAAACTAAACTCTTGATGAAGAAAAGAAGGAAAATGAAAGAAGAGGAAAATTACCTTAAAAGGATGAATACATAGAACTAAATAAAACCGTAAGGAAGAAAATAAGAGAGGATGTACGAAGATATAACGAAAATCTTGTTAGAAATACAATCGAGGAGAACAAGAGCCTGAAGAAAACCAAAGAGTAGCTCATGATAGGAAAAAAGCAATTGCAGTTAAGAGATCAGACGGGACCGTAACAAGAAATAAGGAAGAAATTATAAACATATTTGAAAATTTCTACAAAGAATTGTACTACTCCGAAGAAGATTTAGGAAATGAAGACTCAGAGGAAAACGATGTAGATGTCCCAGATGTAATGAGAGAAGAAGTGGATAAAGTACTTCGAGGGATGAAGAACGGAAAGACGCCAGAAGAAGATGGACTCACAGCAGAGATGGTTAAATGGGGGAGGTGAAAAGATGATAGGGGAACTTGCGAAATTATTCTCAATGTGCCTGAGGAAGACAGAAATACCGTCAAGTTGGAATAATGCTGTTATAATTTTGTTGTACAAGAATCCGTCGTAGATTTAGCACAATGGACCACATGCAAACATTGAACGAAGTTATGGAAAGGGCTAATGAATATGAACTTCCACTATGTTTGGGATTCATAGATTTCGAAAATGCTTTCGATTCGGTCTCCTTGTCAGCAGTACTTAAACCACTTGAACATCAAGGCATGGAAAATGCGTACATCAAGTTACTGCGAAACATTTATTCGACTGCCACATCTGTCATTAAATTACATCAAGAAAGTGAAACATTTAAAGTTGGAAAGTGGGTAAGGCAAGGAGATTCAATTTCTCCAAAACTGTTTTGTGCGGTCCTGGAGAGAGTATTCCAAAATTTAAATTGGGATGAAGTTGGAATTAAAATTAATGGCGAATATCTTCAACTACGATTCGCTGATGATATAGTCCTGTTTGCCTCAAATGCGGAAGAACTACAAACCAGAATGGAAGAACTGAATAATGTGAGTTCGAAAATAGGCCTTAAAATGAATTTAAGTAAAACAAAGGTCATATAAAATCAATATGCTGCAAAAAGGAATATAAAGATTAACGGAGAGACAATAGGCATAGTTGATGAGTATGTTTACCTAGGCCAGCTCAAAACATCGAATCCCAAGTTGACAGATGAAATAAATAGAAGATGCAAAATGGCGTAGAGTTCGTCTGGAAGACTACACTTTATTTTCAAAAGCAAACTACCAATGTGTCTGAAACGTAAAGTTTATAATCAATGTGTTTTACCTCTGATGATGTACGGCTGTGAAACTTGGACATTGTGTGACTCTAAATCTTTGAGTACTTTGCGCATTCGAAGAGGAATAGAAAGATGTATGCTAGGAATAACCAGGAGGGACAGGAAGACAAATGAATGGATTCGCGCACAAACAAAGGTAGAGGATGTAATCAAGACTGCGAAGAAGCTGAAGTGGAAATAGGCCGGTCACGTAGCTAGACGAACAGATGGAAGGTGGACGACAAATGTACTACATTGGATTCCTAGAGAAAAGAAGCGACCGAGACGACGTCCGAATGCAAGATGGGTAGATGAAACATGGATGAGGATAGCAGCAGACCGAGATATGTGGAAAGAAAAGGGGGAGGCCTTCATCCAGCAGTGGATAGAAAACGGCTGAATATGATGATGATATATTAATGTTTATATTCCTTATATAAGGGTAGTTTGAACGGGTAATCTTTTATTTCTATTCCCATCGATTAATTAATGGTCGCCATTTTTGCAGTCGTTTACATATATCATAGAGTTATAAAATCTCTCCACTAGAGTCAGGATTGGCGCTGTAAATGCGGGGCTACTTGAAAGTGGAGTGAGATTATGTTTGTTTGGCAACAACACGTGTTGTGAGTTGCTATCAAATGGCTGCTGTGCTTCGCTCTTTGGTATTGTTTGTTATAGTTGTTTCGTTTGTATTTGAGAAGAAAATACCGATCTCCTGTGCAGCTTACGGTTGTACTGAGAGACATAAGAAAGAAAGTAATGTATTATTTCACAAATAAATGATCATTTAATATTATTCCGTGAAAAATATTTCATTATGTAAGAAGCTCTTTCGTGCAGTTTATGTCTGCTAGAAATATAAAAGAAAACACACATCTTTGATTAGAATTATTTGATGCGAAAGTATTTTATCGTGTTAGATCCATAGTTATAAAACCGTCCCTCAATGCCAAAGAGAAATAATAATAAAAATAGTATTCGTACATTCAGAAATACTGGATAGTTTTCATTTAGGCCTATTGGAAGTAAAGTGTTTATATTTGCGCAGGAAAAAAAACTGATAATTGTATCTGTCTGTTTAAAATTTGAATAGTTCTGAGCCGATAATCTTAGGCACCTAAAGCTCAGGCTGGGATAGGGGAGGGGAAAAGATTTGGGAAGATATCGGTCAGGGTTAGTGTTGCCGACGAGACGAGATTTAGACTGTCTCGAAAATATCTTGTCCAGAGAGTGTCTCGTCACGATAAGATGTATCCTTTCCATTACGAGAGCTCTGTCTCGTCTCGTTTGGTGTAGCCATTTTCTCTGTCTCGTCTCGTGGAAACACTAGCCAGGTGTTCAAGGTGCCATCCCTGCATTTGCCTGGTGTGCCTGGGCAAAGTATCTGGAAAAACCTGATGGTCGGCCGCTGGAATCGAACCCATGACATCCCGAATACTACACCAACGCTCTACCACTGCACTACGGCGGTTCGGTAAGTAATGTGCTGTTGAAAAGACTTGTTAAATTAAGAACAATGATGATGATGATGATGGGTGTTCTGCCCGAAGGCAGCTCTTGACCTGAAGGTCCCAGAGCTAGGTGAACCGATTGTGATTTGCCATTGCCTTCCATAGCATGAAGATGACGGCATAAGGACGGGACCTACAGTTTAACATGGATTCCGAACCACCTGTGTCCCTACTAGAAATCGAACCAGCAGCACTTTGATTACACTATTAAGAACAATGGAAACATATTTAACATCTCAACAAAAATAGATAAGAAACACTTCTTATCGGTCACCCTGATTGGCAAGAGGCCAATTCTCTATATCGGTCACTCGTGAATTCTATATACCTTATATACCTGAAGTCGGGCACAATAATATACTTAATATAGATATGACTATTCGTATTGTTTATGAAATAAAGTCAAAACAGAACATTTGAAAAGCTAGGAAATTCAATGTCGTTTTAATAGTTTTAAGACAAAGACTTTTACAATACATCTACAGACAACCTTCTTCCTTCTCAAATAACTTTTCCGACATCTTTTAAGCTAACCAGAGGAGCCAGATTTTTTTTCCCCGACGATCTATATAATGTCACTTTCGATAGCTGGTAGAACTTAAATATCAAGTTAAAGTTGTCCGAAACTAGAGATAATTTTTATACACATTTGTTAATGACATACGTCTGTTTCAATGATATTTATGTGAAAATTGCCGACTACTAGTGTATGTCCGACGACCAGTGCCATTACCCTATAATTTTCTTTGTAAATTTATGCAAGTAAACCATTGGTTGAATATAATTACAGTATCAGCAATTTGTGTGTATAATACCCATGTCACTTGCGATGTATCCCTAATGTTGTATAATATTTTTAAATGTATCACTAATGTTTTTTGAAATAAGTTATGCGACTTGAAGTATGAACATCCTATTGTATTATTTAACAAAAAATCTTTCAGAACCAAAGTCATATTTATCAAGAATGTTTTCTGTAAGTGATTTTTACATTAAATTATACCTTATATTGATCAATTTACTTAGGAATTGTTTGTATTTTATGTGTTGAACTTGACTAACAAGAGTGTAAGATGAACTCTAATGCGAATTCTCAATTGTTTTCCTTCATAAAAAGACCGTGTGTGGTAAATACAAAACTTGCTGCTTTGCAGCAGCAGATGTCTCGTGTCAAACAGTGAAACAAATGAATGTTCAATTTGCGCCGCGCTGAGAGCTAAATCACGTAGACGGTGGCGCCAGCCCTGTCTCTAGTGGAGAAATTTTATAACTCTATGGTATATATATTTAAAGAGATCGAACAACCAAGTTGGATGATTTCAGATAGACTGACCCGTAGTTTGTATAAAATCACGAAAACCTCTCTCTCTCATTTATAGTTTGCAACACTGTGATGTATGCTTTAAGTATGTTCTTTACCATCGCTAGAAGATGTCAAATATACAATGACACGACGTAGTACCATTTGAAAAATGTAAATGTTATACCTGGTTGGCAACATTGACAAGCTGGTGACAGCGTGTTTTCACTCCTGATATCCATCATGTTGCTAGAAACAAATTTCCGCAAAGGGAATTTTCATTCAATGGGTCGTTTCAGACTTATTGAGAATTATTTATTTCTTCCCATTGTTAGGCGTGAACCTTGGACTCAAAGTTGGAAACGCTTTATCTCCTAAATGAAGCGGAATTTCACCCATGTTCATAGGAACATTTTTACTTCTTTTGATTCCAGAAAGTAGCGTCCTTTATTCTAAATCACCGTGGGTATTTCCTTTATTTAATTTCAGTGGATTTCGAGATCTCGCCCCCTGGCTCCGCTCCACCTTGTCCATTGCACCTTAAATTTTGCTATTCTCCATATCTATCAGATGCACTATGTTTGATTCGGATCTCAGCAACAACATAAGTGACCCTTCCTTGTTAGTCAAACGATAGCTTAATTTTAATTTTAAAAAATGTGTACAACAGTAGGGTGAGGTCACCTTGTCTCAAATTAGCCACGTTTGGATCAAATTTTGGAACTAGATATAGTTACTTTTTGTAACGGGATGTAGTTACTTTTTATTCTCTTTTACGACCTTGTTTTTTAATCCTATGAAATAGTATTATTTTGTAAAGGCTTCGAGCATATTTTCGCAACCCCTATTTAACATAGTAGAGATTACCCCTCCTTTTCGCAACCCCTATTTAACACACACATATTTTCGCAACCCCTATTTAACATAGCCGAGATTACACCAGTGCATGAAAGCTACGACATTACGCCCTCCAGCTCTTTTTTCATCCCCTATTTAACATAGCAGAAAGGCTACGACCCCTATTTAACCCACATCGTGCACAAGACTATAATTCATTCCCTATTTAATATAGCAGAGATTACACATTCAAACACCGCCCCTAGCAGGTAATTACATACACAGCACAGAGGCTACGATCCATCCCCTACTTATAAAAACTACGGTACCTTTTTCAAACCCCTATTTAACACAGCACAGAGGCTACCAACCAGCCCTTATTTAACAGAGATTTCATAAAAGACTACGAAGCCTTATTTAACATAGCAGAGATTACAACAGAAATTTGAAGTCAGTTTCTATACCTAACCTCCATAATAGACCACACTCGACAGGATGGTCAATAGCAGTCAATATAAGTTTCTTGACTAAGCACTAGATATATTGAAATTAGGGTATTGAATACTATTTGTAAAAAAAAGTTGTGACCTTGAGGTCAAAGGTCAAATATTTAACCCTGTATATTTCGTAAACGGCTAGACATTGAAATTCTGTTTTCACATTTGGTTTGGGGGTATTGAGTGCCCTAGGTACTTTTTATTCTATAACCAACTTAGGAAAACAAATACTATTTCCTTTTATTATACTAAAACATTTTATTATACATAAAAACTAGTTACTTTTTCCAAAAGAAAGCATAGCAAAAATTACACAGGGCTTCCACCATAGTCTACGCTGTAACAAATTTGAAGTTTTGTGTATACTGCTAACTGAACTCATCTGGCTATTCGTCACACACACACACACACACACACATGGTTTACGGAGAACTGAATCTCGCTCCAGGGATCTACACACATGGTTTACGGAGAACTTAATCTCGCGCCAGGGACCAAAAAACGGGGTTTACGGGGATGTTAATCCCGCGCCAGGGACCATTCTCATAAACGAATAAAGCATAATGTCGTTAACATTCGTGTTGTTGCCAAATTTTCTGAAAAAGTCCTGTAGCGAATAGCCAGACGCACGACAATGCTAAATATACAAAACAATAATGTCCACATTTTTTTAGATAAATCACCTTGAATACGTCTACTTTTCCATGTGTAGAATAAACAGTTTTGTTTTAGAAACCTTATATGATACGGAATATATGGCGGCAGTCCATAGCTGTCCATATACTCGCCATGTCCGTATTAAATATATAATTAGCAGCCCAATGTTCTCCAGACTTATGACTAGGATCGGTACTAACAATTGGTGCTGCAGCTTAAGTACGAATAAAGCGAGGTAGTTGATCTGCAGCATACACACCCGTAAAATGATCAGCAGGTAGATTCTGCTGTAATGCCTGCTGGATTTCAATAGCATTTAACATTCTTCTTCTTCTACTTAATAAGTATATATTTTTCGCTGGAAATCAATTTCCAGCTCGGTAGAGAATTCGCCATAAATAACAGCTGTTACCGGCGATGGTAGTGCCTGCTTAAAATGTACCTCTAACCGAACACTCCCCCTGTCGTTGGGGACTAGTATGTGATGCACTTGAATCAGGAGTTAAACCAAACACTAATAGAGTATAACCGTGAGGATACTCGGCAAGCGAAATATCATTACCTTGATTAGAATAATAAATACCAGAACCTATAAATAGTGTAGAATATGGTTGAATATATAACTTATTATCAAAATCCGGCTGTAGTGGTTTAGATGGCACCGGAGTTTCGTCGACATACAACGTAAAGAGTGACATACTGAAATGTTTAAAATTAAATGGATCTGTTGTGTAACTACCATTAAATGCGGGATTAGATACAAACCCAACAATAATACGTTTAGGTACCAGTCCAGAAAACAAATCTGGGACTGTGTTATGCATAATACCCTGAGGCAGAGTCTCAGTCTTCACCTGCACCTTTATTATAGGATATTTTACTCTATATTTAGGATTTTGTAAGATATTATTTTGGGCTATTTTCACTATGGGCGACACCTCAACTTTTCTTACAAACAGTGTTGCATCGCTAATTAGAACTTTCCCCTCAGCGCCGGCCTCACCCATGAGACAGAAAGACCGTTTGGTGGGAATGAACTTAATACGCAACTGTACATCACTCAGCAGGAATTTCTCCTGATTGAAAATATCACCATGATTATAACCCTGTAATTCAAAGGGTTCTTAACCCTGTTATAAGAACCCGCTGTTTAAAACCCAAATTACTATTTTCGGCCACACTATCCATTTGACCGGCCGTATCCTTAAACCACATAGCATCTGAAGATGGGTTGATTTGGCATTGGTATTATAATTTAGTAGTATTTGAATATACGAACGATGCGGGTAGGTATGGATGGAGTAGCTTATTAGTACCTCGCTGAACACTGCGCTGAGAAAATCATTTACAGGCCCGATTTTCTTATCGGTCGATGTTAAATCAGAACCATCAGGCTTAGTAATTTTAGCCTTAATATATAACATAGTGTGTGGTAAATCAATATAGTCATCACCGTGGCCGGGAACAACAAACTCAATGGGTGCATTATCAGAAATGGAGGCCACCGGTTTATCGGGTACTGTCTTATTACCTAAAATACTCGTTTGAGCGCAAATAAATTCAACTCTGATTTCGTACACTCACACTGCATTTTTTACTGCTATTAATACTCTAATTGGTTTATTTTTATAATACCATATTACATCTACGAAAATGTAATTTTACAATACAGTGCCAAACTGAAAATGGAGTCGATTACCACTGCTATCTCTTAAATTTATAACTACCTGGTCAAATTGTTTACGCTGTACGGGGACATAGTGGGTTTTTTCGTAGATATGAACATTGCTGGCACCGTACGCTTTAATATTTGTATTTACAATACGCAGCAGTGGTGCGACAGTATTACCTACCAGCTGCGGTTCTACAATATCACTATAAATGTACATATGTGTGGACAGTGATTTTTGTAGATCGGGAGGGAAGCGGGCGTGATGGACCAGGGTAATATTATCTTGCTGTATATAATTGAAACCTAGTATTTTGGCTAATTCGGGTGATAGGCGTACATTTACACTCTATCCTTCTTTTCTTACCCTAGTGACCTCAATGCATTTTACCGACGCCTTAACTTTTAGTTGTAAATTTAATTTATCACTTTTATGATTAATTTGAGACAGGATATCGTCAATATGATAATAATTACCGGGCATTACTGTCGTTATGTACCAGTGGTCTTCTTTATTCGCCATAATACGGTAATAAATCTGATAAGTATATTTTGAGACATTCTGAAACGAACTTGTATAGTGTACCTCAACAACAAACCACCGTTCTCCAACACAATAGGATGATATAATTTTGTAGTATACCAGGCGAGGGTATTTTGTGGAAAATATTCCATAGAAATATTACCGTTCAGGGTGAGGTAAAAACTACTACACTGCTGCTCCATAATAATTAATCAAAATTATCTCTCTTTCGCCTTTTCTTTATACCACCTCTTTGTTTAATTTTACGTTTTCTTCCCACCAATACAGGATTTATTTTATTTTGAGCTTTATTTTTTAAATTGCTTTTTTACCTCTTGCCAGCGTGATTTTAAAGCTTCTTCAACAGGGCTATTATTATTTAGTACGTCTCCAGCTACATTAATACCTGTACGTAACAGTTCTTTACCAATTGTTTTTGCACCTTGTTTTATCAGAGGAAACACCGTACAGAAGAGACCAGCAAGAAAACTACCTATACCATAACCTTCCTGGTATGGTGTCCCTCTATATACATTATAACCACTACCTGCTTGATGCGAGTAATACTGAAAATAAGGATTATTCATTTTTTCGGCTATATACGCAGCTATGACATTAGTTCTACAGTATTCTATTATTATTATTAAACACTCTTTGTTAAATATGATACAGGAATTCATGAATTAAATGAAGCTGAATAACCACGCCAGCGAACAAGTACGCGTTTACTCTTAGCTTCTAAAATTTCGTCTATTTCGTAAACGTTTGGCAGCGGTACCCCTTGTATTACCTCTTCATAAAATGTACCATTAATTACTTCATCATTCTGATCTTCTAACACATAAACCACTCTTTTTGACTTATAGCGAACGTGTTTTTTTAAAAATATTTCCAAAGTCCACTTTTCTTTGTAACCTTTTGCATAATGCCGTTTGGCCCGGTTAATTTGCACTGTATTACCTTTTTTTATATTTCGCCACCTTAACACTAGCACTAGGTGCCACTATTCTATCCCACACTTGTTGAAACGTATTCTGGTTCACAAGGGCTGGGGCTAATTTATGGGTTGCATGGGGTCTGGAGTTATAGGCTTGAACTAGTTTTGGGAGCTCATCTATGTAGCGAGAAGTCTTCTTTGCCCGTAAAATATTTCCACATCCGTTGCTTCAGGGTACGATTCAGCCGTTTTACAATGCTTGCTTTAATTTCGGAGTTTTTGTTGTGAAAAACCGAATATGTTGTTTTTTCAAGTACGCCTGGAATGCACTGTTAACACAAACTCTGTACCTTTGTCTGTTTGTAGGCGTAGAGGTTTACGCTTACTCATGGCAAATACTTTAATAAGCTTCTCTATAATATTTTCACAAGTTTCACTGCGGACGGGCACCGCCCATGCATATAGAATAAATAAATAATTACTGTTAAAACATACCTGTAGCCATCATAATATTTTTGTAGACTTTGCATATCGTTTAAATCGGCTTGCCACTGATCGTCAATATTAAACACTAAATGTGGGTTGCGTCGGAACCGTTTTCGTGCTGGTTTATGTAATGTATACACCGGTTGTTGTTTTAACCACTCTTCCATAATAGCTTTAGCGCTACTGATTTGTTTACAGCTTTCCATAATACGCGAGCTGTTGAGAATGAAGCAGGGTGCGCAGGGTTGTAGTAAATAGCTGCCAGCTTCTTCATGGTCGGTAGTAGCGCCAACATGTACGTGACAGTCCAGGCAGCTCTTCCGCCTCCTCCTCCTTTTTTGTGTCAGCAGTGGTCAGTTTTCGTATGTAGTCTATACGTTGATGATTCCCCAGATAGGCTAGTGGTGTTTGAATTAGCTAACAGGACAGCAAAAGGTGCCCAACCTGTGGCCCTAGTAGTTTTCTTTCGATACTTAACAAAATCAGATATTAAGTCTACTATATTGACACCAGGAATTAATTTATCAAATATGTTAACATTACCATTGGCATCCCACTAAATATCGGGATTTTCTTTTAATCTACGTAATAACGGTCTTGCTTTGCGCAAGTAAATTTCCGGGAGAGTAGCTATAATTTCATCATCATGATCTGTTCTATTAATAGTAGCAACACTAGTTGCGGCCGCCGCAGGAGTTTTTTTTAACAAGGTGTAGATATTTTTGTAACACCTCTCTATATTTTATACATTTTTTCTCAACACTTAAACTCTTATTATTTAACATTTGATTCATTTCATCATCGAGGTTCGTTATACTCTGAAAATGGTGTAATTTCTCAGGGGAAATTAAAATAAGTTTTTTCGCATGCTGCATACTTACTACTTCATTATACTAGATAATATACCCCCTAGAACAGGGGCGAGCAATGCAGTTAGAAAAAACCCTTTTTGTACAATTATACGTTTTTTCTTTTGTTTTAGTGTCGGGCCCTTGCGCAGCAGGTATCTGAGATCTTTTTTATAGCGCTTCAACCTATTTTTCTCTTTTTTATTCAGTAGCACGTTCCCGTGTAATACCGAATTAATTCGAGATCTGCGTTTTGTAATATCGCCTTGCGAACTTTAAGTTTTGCCCTAGTCAAAAGTTTAAGTAAGTGAACATTATCCTTATTAATCATTTTTATACACAATATTATAGTAGAAATAAATGTTGTAATATATACAGTATTGTTATTATTTCTTCACCACCACCAGTACATAGACATAATTAAAAGGATCAGAGGGAAAAACACAGGTTCGAACCCTGTGCTCGTCAACAGTGTTTTGTTTTAAATCAAACAACAAATAGCCGTGAGCATCATGGGTTGCATCCTGATAGGCTTCCTGTATAAATTGTGCGTTGCCTGGCTACAGGTGCCGGGCCAGATAATTAATTTGGGCCTGATCTCTGGGGTTCTTAAAGCATACCAAATACTGACTGTTTAGAGAAACATCTCGTATACCTCTGGCCTGGTGAAACATATTCTGAGTTATAAAAATAACACTTAAATTTCGGTGGTGACTACCTTTAGTGAATATATCCACAACCCGCCCATCACACTCGCGCATTAGATCGTCTATAATGATAAGATGGGGCCCATCGGCCCCTGAAAACTCATCACAGCTCTGTGGCAAGCCCTCCTTAAATTTACAATAGTATGTGACTGTATCGTATAGCGGCTGCCACTCGCCATAACACCAGACTATATTTTTAAATAAATTGCTGTAGTGCTCGAGTAACTTTTCCCACACCCTGTAGGCCCCCCAATAATACATGTAAAAGGTATTTGCAACTCCATATTCTGGTCTATTATACGACAATGCGAATTAGGAATATAATATAATATTGTTATTATTTCGATTTATAAAAGTCAATACTTCCAGTTCAATACGTTTAGATAGACCTGTAGTAGTAGTATTACATTCCTGTGGTATTTCTTTTAAACACCTTTGCGCGTATTCTCTTGCCTCCTCGCAAGTAGATATAGCATATTGGATACGCGGCATGTAGTGATGAAGTTTTCTCCATGTATAATTACAAAATCTACCTGGCCATTATTATCATTATCTGATGCGAGGATAAAACACTGACGAGTACCTTTATACGTGTCTGATAATACTACCCCGTATTTATCACTAAGAGAAAATTCTGTGGGCAGCCCCGCTGGTGTCAACCAGTTAAAATAGTTGTCAATATATAGAGAATAGAATATAAATTTATACAACTCATTAAGCGATAGGTGTATATATGTACAGTAATTGTGTAGACTAATAACCACAGAAAGTTTTCCATCGCCATCATCATTATAAGCAAGGCCGACGCATATTTCATTTTTCATTAAAATTATAATAATGGTTTAAAATTTGATTATCCATTTTTTTGCTATCTCTATATATACCACGAACATAATACCATAACACCAAATTTACACTAGACGTTTTCTTTTATAAACATAAGGAAGCGTGTCATAATCAGCAACACGCTTCCTTTTATTAGAGGTAACCTGAAATATCTTGCTACTTTCACCTTTTGTAATTACTCTGTGCTCCTTAGTTCTAACAATTTGCCGGCAAGTGGAGATAGTAACAACCGGTAGATTATTTGCAATAATATCACACATATGTTCAAAGTTAATTTGTTCTAGTGTGTTACTATTCTGAGTAATACCTTTAATTTTACATGTACATATATTTTCCCACTGGCCGGATTATGTACATCATAACCATAACATTTTGGGCCCCCGGCACAGTACTCTTGAATATATGCGGCGGCTTCGTACTCTGGTAACTCATTTTTCCATTCACCCAGATAATCCCCTACGTCTAAGTCGGAAGCACCGTCCTAGTGAATATAAATTATACTATCAGTATTATAATACAGCACACGCTCGCCGAGCATGTCCAGGTAGTGGTATAATTCGAGTCGAACATGTGCTGTAGTATATAATTACATTGATATTTTTTAAGCTGACCCCAACATTGTCATCCACTGCCTAGTTTAGCAGTCGGATCTTGTCGCCCACTGCAATGCACGATTTGACTTCAATGTTCGGGTCAGTCAATTTGGTAAAATACCCCTCTGGCTCTTTAATAATACTGGTCTGATCAAGGGTCTCACGCTGCGTGAATTTACCCCACAGCGAGTTCAGGGCCAGTTTGGCGATTCTCTTCTTCGCACTGTTCTTAGCGATTTTCTCCCGCTCCAGCTGAATACCCTCCTTCTCGAAATACTCCTGTATGAAGGCCTCTTTCTCTTCCTCTGTATTACAACCCGCGGGCCACCCACTACACTCCGCCTTCACCTTCATAAACATGTTAATGTAGTCGGTGAAGAGCCCTCCTTCTTTCTTCTCGGGGTCGTACATAACCTTATATTCCCATACTTCCTGTTTTTCCAACACACGATATCCTTTCTCAACCGCTTTCGTCACTTCATCACCAACCCATACACCGGTCAGAGCGCGCTTTGTATCGGTGTGTGTGCATTCCTCCTCTGCGCTGTTGCAGGTGTCCACACATGTCCTGCAAAGAGGAAATAATAATTTGCCGCCTGTTCGATAGGGGAGAACCGGATGGTAAAGGTTCTTGCGTGGCAAGACAGTGCATTTTATTATCCCCTCAAACGCAGAAATATCCGGACACTCGTTGTCACCGACATAGATCTTTGGGTGGCCTACTCGGTATTTCTTTACCTTACAGCAGTAAGAGTAAAGGGAATTTATATCTACATATTTAGCCCTCTCCCCGGGCTTTACCTTATAGTATAGTTTTGTTGCGTCCACACGGGCCTCCGTACAAGACATCGCGGGGTTGGATTGGGCATTTTTTGTTGCGGGGTGGCTGCGAACAAAATCGTGTACTTAGGGGTGGTCTCGAAGCTGGTGACGCCACTAACATTCCCACATTTCATGTACAATGTACCCCAGTTCTTTCAATGGGGCTATTTTATCACACGTGCTCTCATAGCGCGTATTGAAAGTGCTGTAGGGGTCATTGAACACAGAATTGTCACACGCTATGGGGTAGTACCGTGGGCAACCGTGATACATGCAGCCCTGAGACTCCCAGACATGCTCTTGGTCCTGATATAGGGCATACTCATCTACTTTGAACCCTCCTTTGACTTTAGGTTCCACACCATTACCTGCATGTTCAATCTTAATATTAAGACTTTGCGCCTTGTGTACCAGCCATTGGACAGCCCCCACAGACTGAGTATAGCGCCATCGATATCCATTATGTGGGATAATACCTATTGTCTCAGGCTGTACGAACCGCCTACGAAACACCAAAATACATGCACTAACTATATTGATTGTATCGAGGAAAGGATTCACACCAGTTAGCGTGGGAAATTCTGTCATGAATTTGACACGGACTCCCCGAAGCAAATCCACATCCCTGACACAATACTGTATCAGCCTCTTTAAATATAAAACCATTATTCCCTAGCCTCTTTCTCTCACCCGCATGGCACCTCCCAAATTCTTTCCGTTGTCTATTCTTCAAATTGCCCACATCATAAAAGGCTATTCCGGGCAGTTCCCCACAATAAACCTGGTTGGCAGTAGTATTAAATAAGTGGGGGAACCACCCCTTAGCCAGCGCAGATTAAAAGCCTCACTTAGTTTGCTCAAAGCCATTGGGAGGAAATTGAGGCTGTCGATAAATTTCAAATATAAATATTCTATTGACATAATTTTACACCCCTGTATTATTACGTGAGGTGTCCACTCTTTTTCTATCATCATGCTGCGCAGGATGAAATGTCTAACGTAACCTTTTGCATTGTGTGCGAGGCAGGTAAGCTTATTAATACCAGGTCGCCTTACAGTCAAATAATTAAGGAATTGATCGATGCAACCTTCGCCATAAAATACCTGTTGATTTTGACTACAATTCCTACACTGTTCACTACCCCAACACTTATAGCATACCTGTTGACACACAACTAAATTTGGTTCATGTTCCGACACGCAATCCTTCACTACTTTCTCCTGCCTGCACTCAATATCATAAAACACCATCATCCATTTGCGGGGATTGCGTTTGAGGACTGGTTTGATATGACATAAATGCCTCGGCGGCATCATGTTACAGCACACAGTGCAGAACGCCTCCCCTTTCTTAATAACATAGCCTTAAGACACACATTGCAAACCTGCAGGTTATTGCATAAAGCATCGCGCTTATGATTTGCAAAACACGCTGCGCCGTAAAACCCTCTATTACTCTAATTACAATAAGTTAACTGCTCAGTGGCTTTACGTGGCGTTTTTGATCGACACTTGGCGCATAAAAATTTACACTTCGCCACATGTCGGTCTTTTGTATTATACTTCTTGTCACATTCAGGGCAGTAGTAAACGTACGAGAAGGCCGCTGTTAAGGTGGTAATTACATCATAATGCCTATTGTTAAGAATAAGATTAATTGGTTTGCTGGTGATGTGGCCCTCAAAGAACACCTTTTCACCTGAAAACCCATCATATAGTGATATTATACCCTGTTAGGCAGTCCGGGAATTTTTGTAGTTCGGGTATACCTCCACCATTAGTTAAATCTACATCTGCTTGTTTGCATAACGCAGACAATTCTGTTACCATAAATTTTTGGTGCTAATTCAAATACCTCTTTTTCTCTTTTTTGTTATTTGCGTTCTCAAGCAATCCCCTGGCAATGACCAAGGCGTTTGCCAAACATCGGTTATAGGTATTTTTTACACGGACAATACCGTGATTGCCAGCTGTATGTGCTGACGTGGTGGCAAAATTTTATTTCACACGCCCCTCGCCTATAGGTAACTCGACATGATGGAAGTATACCACGAAGCGATCCTGGTACAAAAACGATGTATTTGACTGGATTACTTTCTCCAGGGCTGCTAAGCATGCTCACTACTCATATTTCTTGTCTGTCTAAACGACAGGTAGAAGGGCTTATCTAGGAGGTTTTGGATAATGAACGTTAGGCCGACCTGATGATGTGGAAGTACATTTTGTATTAAATAGTCTACCAACTCCCTCATTGCATTTCCTACCCATGTTATTGGATTCTCCCCCTGCGGCGGTGCTTTTATCTCTATAGTTATTAACGCACCGTTATCTTTAAAGCGTTTATAGTAACTGCGAGATTCACTAACAATATTAAAACGTTCCATTTTAATAATACCAACTAACAAATATTATGCTACTACCTAATAAGCAGCTGTAAAGCAATAGGCGGTGTTTTTTATAATACCGTATTATATTAAGATATAATAACGAAGTATGTAACTATAAAATAAATAGAGAGTGATTTTATAATACAGTATTATATTAATTCCTGGTAGCAACAACAACACCTATTAATATACGACTATAAAAATTACGGAGAACCTTTTTCTGTATTAGCGTATTAAACACACTCAATGTGTAAAAAATAAAAAAAAATATTATAATTGTTAAATTTACAGATTGGGGTTGCAATAATAATAACAGGACCAATTCGCTAGCAACCACACACACACACAAACTTAGAACTCAACCGAAAACTGCATGTCAATATGTTGCGGCATTTACGAAATATAGTCAATTTAATATTTGACCTTTGACCCTGAGGTCACCACTTTTTTCATATATGCCACTCGACGATCTTAGTCCTTAACCGAAAACCGCATGTCGATGTGTTATGGTGTTTACGAAATATAACCGGTTCAATATTTGACCTTTGACCCCGAGGTCAAAGTTTTTTTATATATGCCACTCAATGGTCTTAGTCCATAACCGAAAATCCTATGTCAATGTGTTACGGTGTTTACGAGATATAACCTGTTCCATATTTGACCTTTGACCCGGAGCTCACCAAATTTTTTATATATGCCTCTCGACAATCTTAGGCCATAACTGAAAAATGCATGTTGATATATTACGGCGTTTACGAAATATAGTCAATTTTATATTTGCCCTTTGACCCCGAGGTCACCACTTTTTTCATATATGCCACTCAATGGTCTCAGTCCCACCATCTGCATGTTGATATGTTACGTTGTTTACGGTGTATGCTACCAGGTGTATGCATAAGTAGTTTCCGGTTTAACTAAGAGAGGGCGCCAGCGAAAAGTACGCAGCGTATTCATTTGACATACGTCATTTTGTTCGTCTGACATTAAACTACAAACACACACAAGCTGAGTCCGCCCTGCGTCTTTGTTTTATCGTTCAGTGATCTTGTCGAAGTTTGTGCCTGAAAGAGCGGCTGCGGCATTTGCGGCACAACATTTGCGGCACGCATTGCTTTTCTTATTTAATCAAAAGAAAAAGCCTGTTGAAAGTCATCGTGTGCTGGTAGAAACATATGGTGAACACGCTCCATCGATTAGAACACGTGAGATATGGTTTCGACAATTTAAAAGTGGTGATTTCAATGTGAAAGACAGTGCGCGCTCTGGTAGACCACAAAAGTGCGAGAACGAGCAATTGCAGGTGTTATTGGAGGATGACCCAACTCAAACTCAACAGCAATTGGCAAAAGCATTAAATGTGTCACAAGAAACAATCACCAGACGTTTATGAGCAATGGAGAAGATCAATAAACTGTGTAAATGGGTCCCACACGATTTGAATGAACGTCAAATGGAAAATCGCAAAGTCACTTGTTAAATGCTGCTTCAACGCCGCGAAAGAAAATCCTTTTTGTATCGAATTGTGACGGGTGACGAAAAATGGATTTATTTTGAAAACCCGAAGCGGAAAAAATCGAGGCTTTCACCTGGCGAAGCCGGTCCTTCAACACCAAGGCCAAATCACTTCGGCAAGAAGACCATGCTTTGTGTCTGGTGGGACCAGAGCGGTATTGTGTATTATGAACTCTTGAAGCCCGGCGAAACCGTTAATGCACAACGCTATCGCCAACAAATGATTAATTTAAATCACGCATTGATCGAAAGACGACGGGAATGGGCCCGAAGACATGGCAAAGTGATTGTGTTACACGACAAGGCGCCGTCTCACACAGCAAAACCAGTGGAAGACACCTTGAAATCGCTTGGATGGGACATCCTTCCGCACCCGCCGTACTCCCCAGACCTGGCACCATCTGACTATCACCTCTTCGCATCAATGGGGCACGCGCTCGCAGAGCAGCACTTCAGCAATTTCGAAGACGTTGGAAAATGACTCGACGAATGGTTTGCCGCAAAAGACAAGCAGTTCTTCTGGCATGGTATGCATCAATTACCTTAATAATGGGCGAAATATTGGCCGACGGTTAATATTTTGAATAAAACAAAATTAAATTCACTTTAAAATTACGTGTTTTCTTTACCACAAAAACCGGCAAAAACTTATGCATAGACGTGGTAATATTTAATGCCCTAATTTCAAATGTGAAAACAAAATTTAAATATGTCTAGCAGCTTAAGAAATATACAGGGTTAAATATTTTATCTTTGACCTCGAGGTCACCACTTTTTTCACATGTAGTATTCAACGCCCTAATTCCAAATGTCAAAAGAGAATCTCAATATGCCTAGCCGTTTCCGAGATATACAGGGTTAAATATTTGATTCGACCTTTCACCTCAAGGTCACCACTTTTTTCACAAATAATATTCATCGCCCTAATACCATATCTGAAAACAGAATTTCAATATGTCTAGCCGTTTATGAAATATACAGGATTAAATATTTGACCTTTGACCTCGCGGTCACCACTTTTTCACATGTAAGTACTCAACGCCCAAATCCCAAATCTGAAAACAGAATTTCAATATGTTCAACCGTTTACGAAATATGCAGGGTTAAATATTTGACCTTTGACCTTTGGCCAATTTTGTTAACTTAGGCCCAGGTAGTTTTATGGTTAAAAGTGCTTAGTCAAGAAACTCATATTGACTACTATTGACCATTTGGTCGAGTGTGGTCTATTATGTGGGTTAGGTATAGAACTGTCTTCAAATTTCTGTTGTAATCTCTGCTATGTTAAATAAGGCTTCGTAGCTTTTTATGAAATCTCTGCTATGTTAATTAAGGGCTGGTTCGTAGCCTCTGTGCTGTGTTAAATAGGGGTTGGAAAAAGATGCCGTAGTCTTTTATAAAAAGGGGATGGACCGTAGCCTCTGTGCTGTGTTGGAATGTGTAATCTCTGCTATATCAAATAGGGAATGAATTATAGCCTTGTGCACGATGTGGTTTAAATAGGGGTCGTAGCCTTTCTGCTGTGTTTAATAAGGAATTAAAAAAGAGCTGGAGGGCGTAATGTCGTAGCCTTTCATGCACTGGTGTAATCTCTGCTATGTTAAATAGGGGTTGCGAAAATGTGTGTGTTAAATAGGGGTTGCGAAAAATGGGGCCGTAAGCTCTGCTAAATTAAATAGGGATTGCGAAAATATGCTCGTAGCCTTTTACAAAATAATGCTATTTTATAGTGTTAAAAAAGAAGGTCGTAAAAGAAAATAATAGTTAACTACATCTGGTTAGAAAAATTAAACTATATCTGGTTCCATAATTTGATCAAAAGGTGCCTAATTTGAGACAAGGTGACCCCACCCTACTTACAACTTTGATTTAAAGAAGTCTTAATACATACATTTCTTTTTATCACATTCCATAAATGCTATTACATTGAATAAGAACTCTTTGTTTTTACAGTTTTATTTCTGCCATAACTATCTTGGGAACCCCTGCAGAAATGTATAACTACGGGACACAGTACTGGGTAGTTGGAATTTGTTATTTCCTGGTCGTTCCTACTACGATATATCTATACCTGCCAGTATTTTATAATCTTCAATTAACTTCAGCGTATGAGGTAAGTCTTCAACTAATATATGCTGCTTTTCCCCTTAAAAGGGGTAAATCTGTATTTAATTATATCAGAGATTTTACTGGGTTATAACCCAGGAATATTTAAAAGATTTTGGAAAGAACATAATTATATCGAATAGTAGTTTAAATTTATACTATTTATATTGATAATAATTATATTACAGTGTGTATAATTTACCGTTCAGATATGTCTAAAATGTTATGAGCGCTGCCCTCTAACATATCACTAAGTTTCGAGTAAAATGGATTATTCAGTCACATGTGGCAAAGTAAAATGTGTCTAATATTTTAGTGTCGTTACCTGGGAATGCAATTAGTTTAATATTCTAACATGTCTGAAGAGCGAATTACATTCTACCATCGTACCAAGTTTTGATTGAAATGATTTATCCTTTCCAAGTGGTAGAAAATTATTAATGTTTGTCTCGTTATTATGGAAATGGTAAATAGATTAATATTCTGATATTATGAAAGCCGTAAAGGTAGAACTTTATAATCATACCATATTTAAAGACAACTTGTTAGCCGTTCTTACAGGATACGCTAATATAAATTTTAAGAAATATGCCTCATTGCTATAGAAACTGAAATTAATTTAACATTCTAATACATCCATAAATTATGTACGGCGTATATATGATTCACTAAATATGGTGGCTGTGTTTATTGCCGTCTAGTAGCTATTAAAACACAAAGAGACGACCCCCAAACCAAAATATTTTTAAATTTTCCAAATATGCATTGACAACAAATGGTTTTCTTTGGCCAAGAGCATTTGAAAGTCTAAATGGAAGATCTTTTAGAAATATATATAAAAATTAGGAATTAGTTATTTACAGGCTCACCCTTATGCAAAATAAATGGTTTTAAACAATCGGAATCATAAATATCTTATAAGATTCGTTAAACCAATTTGGTTGTCTGAATCTAATACTTTTGCTATTCATTACCACCAGATTATCATTACCTGAAATGAAGCCCTTTTGACATGTACCCAGAAGATGCCATTATGAAGATAACATTTGTGTTCAATTAATATCACTGTAAGTTCCCGGTAATTAGTTTGTTTACTTAACATTCTTCCGTGTTAAGTTGAATGCACCATACCTTTGTTGTACTCCTCGATAAACCGATCGTGCTGATTCGCTGCAATGTCCACATCGGAAACCTGGAACCCATAGCAGACATTTCGCAAAGCGGATAATCGAGGGAATGTTGTATTTGAGTAGTATCCGAACCACGTTGCTAAGTCCATCATGAAGCTTGGCCACGTCAAGTAATATAGGCCTACATGTTACGCCATCGCTGAAAGCATTATTCGATACAGAATTTACAACAAAACACCCTGAGATACTTTACACATATTTTTGTTCTTCTTCAATTATCAAAGTTACACGCAAATTTCACTGTAGAAACACCACAAACGAACAAATACCAACATTTCAGCAAAATGTTTAAAAAAATCATGCAAGATCAAACTGGAAAATGCCTCTATGGTAACAGTTAACAATGCTAATATGTAAGAAATACCTGTTGAGAAAATAGTTACAAAACTTTGCCATATTTTTCCATTATCAATACATTTTATAAATAGACCTATAATCAAAATGAGATAATATTTCTCTCAATTAGCTACGTAAAAATAAAATACAGATATAAAATTAGAACTTCACCTGTATAATCATCTAAATTGGAAAGAGATAATATCCGAGATAATAATTACAAAATGATAACATTATTACACAATTTACGTATTTTTTCCAAGTAATTTTATACAGAATTTACTGGCAAACTATTGTAAAAACTACATTATTTATTAATTTAGTTTTAAGGCCTTTAGGCAACTTTGGCTAAGGCCGGATGGATAATGATGGGATGAATTGCTGGAATGAAGAAAGTGGGAGGAAACGGGAGAACCTCGAGAAAACCCACGTACACGGTGTTTGTCCACCACGAAGCCCATATGGCATGAGCAGGGATCGATTCTAGGACCCCTAGCACCAGAGGGGTCTATCAATTGAGCCACTACGGAACTACGTTCATATAACTTTGAAAGAAATGAGTCAAATACGTGAAACTATAATTATAGAATCCAACAACCTAAACAGATGATCTGAAATATGTATATAAAACTATTATCAAATAAACTGTAAAATATGGAAGAAAGAATTATTTTATGAACAATGGATTTAAATGAATGTATTACACAAGACAGAGAAAATATTTATACAGTTCTGAAGGAAATGTGGGGTAAAAATATATTTAAAATAGATAATTTCAACATTACAATGGCCCAAAAAGCATTAAAATATTTGACATTAGCCTCAGTTTGCCATTAATTACACAAGAAACATAATGCGTAAGGGAAACCAAAATGATGTGAATAAGCTTAAAAAAATACTTTTATTTTTAGCTAAAACTTATATTTTATAAATTATTTGAGAAACATTTTCCCTACGTGTATAATAGATTTCACATATAAAACAATAGAAGTTTACATATTTATGGGAGATTCTAGATACAATATATTTTACACACGTTGATCAAGTGACCTGGAAAAAGACCAAACGTTTTCGTTATTGGTGTGTTTTGTTACTAATAAATAAGTTATATACTATTACAAGATTAATTGCTATGTAAACAAAACATATTAACTATTAAAAAATCTTGAACAACTTTTAAGAAAACACTTTTTCTTATTGTGTTCAACACCTTGAACAAACCTTTCACACAATAGCACTATTTACGCACATCACTTAAAAGTACCTTTATTGCAATTTACATGGTTATCAGCTAGAGAGCTGCTCCACAATGAAACATTGCCTTTTTTCGCCCTACTGAGGTTATTCATTTGCCCAAGCTTCCCCTATATGGTTAGAAATGAAATTAACAATATTTCTATAAGCACATGACTCGATGAGAAATGTTGTAACAAATTGTTACGTCCAATTTAGTAGGATACATTCATCTTTGGCAATGTCTACCAAACTGGGCTGACTAGTTGACGTTTATAGTGCGAAAGGGATTATTTTGCCGGAAGTAAAAATGTAGTCGCAGACACAAATTAATTTTAATGAAGTATACATCTAAGTAAATATGATACGAGTGAGGTGGGAGAAGGAGGACTGTAAGCCTAAGAGTTTACTGTCGTTGAAATATATGTTTGGGGGAAGGAATAGGGGAATTTGCCCCCGAATCTATAAGCATGTGAGATTTGGCTACCTAAACTACAAATCGCTTGCTCCACCTCGATACCTCAATTAGAATGCGAAATATTAAAATTTAATTATTTCCCAAGATGGCAGCGTTAACTTCATGACGTAATTTTTTTCCACTCTGATTTGAATTTCTTCTTTCGGATGCAATCCTGAGTAAGATATAGTTTATTTCATCTTGATAAAACAATTAGAACCCGAGATATTAAAATCTAGAGATTTTTCAAAATATGTTGTGAGAGAGTGTCGTTACTATGGTAATGGTATATCCTTTAACATTTTAATGCAGTTAAAGTCTTAACGGAACTTTATTACATCGTTATGTAAAGTTTGGCTGCAATTTGCACATTGATTTCTGTTTGTAATGGTCGGATTTGTGTTTAATTATTCAGTCTCGTTACCATGGAAACGGCAAATAGTTTGATATTCTGATGTAGGTCAAGTCTTTACGATTTAATCCTACACAATCATGCCAAGATTGAAACAAAATTAGTCTAAACGTTATCACATGAGATGTGGATGTAAGTTTTAGTAATTGTGTCTCGTTACTATGGAAACAATAATAAAGTGAATAATAATGTTCTGGTGCAACTAAAACATGGAGAATTACCCGCTCTGTCAGAATACCAAGTTTTGGTGTAATAGGTCCAACTGTTCTTGCGTAATTCGTGAAAATTCGTGTTTCTTTGAGTACCGTTATATGGTAACCATATAACGCTTTATTAATCTCTTACTCTATAAACCTCCACCTCAACTACTATCACTGGACAAAAATTGGTGATCATTGGTATAGAAACCTTGGACGAGTTTCATTTAAAAACAGTACAGAGTGAACGTATAAGACCTTTGGTCGCTCGGCTTGATAAACTAGTACAAGGGTAAATCAAGTACATGGCAATAACAATCCTTACCTACTGTTAACTGAATTTACGTGTTTCAAATATTCAAGGACGTTAATTTTCTACGCAGTGCCCAATAAGTCTATTCACATTTACACATTTTTTCACCTGGTTGGTAGTTTTCTGATTCACGCGTGCGCAGTGAGCTTCAAAAGAAACTCTTCCACCCATTAATAGTTTTTCGTAATTACATTCACTAGCAAATGTTTTATTTCATTGAAAAACCTGTGCTCTCGATAACATTTATTGCCGAACTTTTCACAAGTAATCTTCCCAAAATCTCTCTTGGTTTCACTTTTTATTTGTTAAAAACTTACCAGAATGCTTGCCGTTGCTCAACGGCAATATGTACAGCTATCTCTCTCATCGTGCTAGTTACTTTAAGAAATAAATGCAAGGTAACGTGCGTGACAGTGTCAAGTCTACCCTTTCTTAGTCGTATACGTTTGTTTGTTCAACAAGGAGAGAGAAAATGTTTGATTATTTTTTTCATTTACTCTCGTACTTTTAATTTGTAACATCTTCTAACTCTTGTGTAACATTTCCCCCTTTTTCTTTTTCAGTACTTAAATCTTCGATTTCATTCTTCAGTTCGGCTGTTTGGATCAATTCTCTTCATTCTTCAAATGGTGAGTCTAAAATTCTGGTGTAGAGGGAAAATAATTACTATTTAAGTCTAATTTCGTAAGAGAACTCCTTAAGTAAGGAACTTCTTTATTGGTGTAGGTATGTCCTAGTGTAAAGTTGCCATTAATTACGCTCTACATAGGACAGGTATTCATTCTTTTTTTTACATGATATATCGGCATCTTACAAGCCAGTTCTTATTTTTTGTTCCATATTTTTCGCATGAAATTTATCTGTAAGTTTACTTTAGTTGTACGACGTAAAACGATAAAAAGTATAATAAATAAAAACACCTTGAACATTTCTAGCTCTAAATGAATCGACTGTACTGAAGAGTACGTGTCATATTGATTGCAAGTATCCCGGATACTGAATTACAAATATTCGTGATTCGTTTGGAAGATCTATCAGACGCCTTTTATTTGAAAAACTAATTAAGTACCAAAAAGATATCTAAAATACTAGTGGTAAATGAAGAGTTTTAATAGTTGGGAGTGTGAAAGCCGATATCTTTGAAATTAAAAGAAAAATCTCTCTTACAGGTAACAGTCGTTTATTTTGTAATTGTCTGATTAAAAGCCAGTTAATACTGCAAAACATTTATGTGTAAAACAATTGACATCAAATATTAATAACAGATAAGCCAAAATATATAGACTAAAGTGAAAACAGAGGTCACATAAAATGATGAAGACAACAGAGACTTTTAACCATAGTGTATTGTATAAATATTATATCTCTATTGTTGGCCATAACTACTCAAATTATCGTCCTCGTTTATGCAGTGGGGCTTATACTTAATAAAATTATCCAACGCGGGGACCACCTCAGTCTGATTTAAACTGTTACCTGTTGCAACGCAGCATATGCTACTTCCTCAAAAACACGTTCTGAGAGTATGTACACTTACATGATCTGCGTCGCCATCACTGTAGCTTTTCTTGTCGTCCACTATGAAGGATCACCAAGGGGCAAAGAGGATGCATATTACCCTATCTTCAAGATATAGTCACTTTTGGGTAAACCTTTGCCAAGAACGAAACGGATAGGTTCAAGAAGTCCTGATACTAGTAATCTTCAAACGATAGGCACCAGAGCTTGAGAAGAGAGAGAGCGGCATCCATTTCTCAAAGTTTATATATCATCTAGTATGGGGGACACGGTTCTATAATAACCTGTCGTAAGGGCTTCTTCCAAAGTTCAGGTCACTATATTTTGAACTGTTCTTATTATTCTGTCTTGGTAACTGTATATTATCCTAACGGGACCAAGACTTGAAGCATACGTATAAAAATTTTAACTTTTTGGTCCTTAATTTACGATGGTCTATTTTTTTTCATGAGAAATTCAAGACATTGCAAGATGCATGCCATGGGCACTTATTATTTACCTTTGGCCAACTAATAGAGAGATTTACACTTTTCTTGGCCTTTAATGGCCCTGTGAATTCAAATTACAAATTGCCTTATGTCTAAAAATAGTTTGTTTTTTTCAAGGTCCCCATCACCACATAGAATATACATATATTTTGTCTGTTCCTCAAGCTTAAATTAAGGATGAAATAGTTTCTAGTCCTTCGAATTATTTGTCCTGTATTCATGTACACAAGTCAATAGCGTAGCACTCCGGATGTTAATCTGGAATGGGGAACACTGATTGCTGTAATCATTGTTAGTTTATTCATTCTTGTAACATCCCTGTAGGGAAACACTAGTTGTTTGATGAGACGAAATGGCTGGGTATTGCCTAATGTTGTTGTATCCTTCGGTCATGTTAATCGATGGGAAGATGATAACTGGCTGCTGGCTATGCTGTCCTACTGGCGAGGGTTTAGCGTCAGTGGGTTAAGGTTTCTTGGATGACGAAGTCGGTCTTTGGTTTCACTGCACCGTCCATGATTGATGTGATCATCTCACAACAATGCTGGAATTTTTCAAGACACTGAAATAACATCTGGAAACACTAGGAATTTTGGCCTGTCGAATGATTTTTTAAATTCACCATCTGAACTGGATACTGGAATATCATATGGTACCCTGGTAGTTGCCGCTTGGAAGATGGTTGTTCATGCTACTATCTTAGCAGGATGCGAAAAATAACATCTGGTAACCCTAGTAGTTGCCGCTTGGAAGATGGTTATTGATGCTACCATCTTAACAGGATGCTAGAATAACATCTGGTAACCCTGATAATTTCCGCTTGGAAGATGACTGTAAACCTGGCATGGTTCTTAAAATTCTTTTGAGCATCTGGTATACTGGTACTCAGATCATTAGGTAGGAGAGAGAAGGATTAACTGGACAGAGCAAGCCGCAGTGATGATTAAACTGACTTTTAAAAAAATGTGTGATAAGTGAACTTAATGCAATCATCCCCGAACATGTCTTATTTATTTATTTGCGTGGTTTAAATATCATGAAGCAGCCACTGCAGAATAAAGATATTGCCCGATACAATATTTGTCGAGTAAAATTACATTAAATAGCAGAACAAGGTGCACTGCAATAGTTGAAATCAAATTACTGATACTTTCTATATAACACTTACATAATAAATTACTTCATATATACATGACAAATACAAATACAGTGTATATAAAATACATAAAATGACAAATTTATAAAATACATTCGTATAAAGAGTAGTCGTCATGTGATAAAATCATTAATATATAATAAGATGAACTATAAGAGTCTGTCAACGCTGAAATCACTCTTATTGTCCTAAAAATAGTTTAATTATTTATTTAAAAATACAACAAAACAATAAAATATATCAGCATATGTCAAATAATAAGTCACATATACATTGATTTACTTGAATTACAATTACAGTTACAAATTATACACATTTAACGGTAATACAAATCTTAGTGTAATAGTGTTCAATTTCTTCAAGCTATATCCTTCGCTGCATATAAGTAATTTCTTTATTGTACTCTTAAATTTTTTATACGGTAAATTTTTTACATGAGATGGTAACATATTATAAAACTTTACACCCTGTATCTTGTATAAGTTTGATAGTTTTGAGAGTCTCGTTGTTGGAATTGAGAGTAATTGACTATTTCTTGTATCATATGAATGAATCATTGAGCCCGTCTGAAATTCATTCAAATGAGTTTTTACAAATAAAATTATATAAAATATAAACAAACAAGGAACAGTTAAGATATTATTTTCTTTAAAACGACCTCTACACGAATCCTTAGATGTTAGACCAGTCAATAATCTTATGGCCTTTTTCTGCCATAAAAATATATCTTTTCTTCTGGGTGAACAACCCCAGAAAAGTATACCATAACTAGCATAGGAGTGGAAAAATGTAAAATATGCCAACTTCAAATAATCGAGAATGACAATGCCTCAAACTACAAATAATGAAAACACTCATTGCAAGTTTTTTTGTAACAAAATGAATATGTTCACTCCAGGATAATGAGCAATACAATAAAATGCCTAACAATTTTACAGATTTTATGTTATTAATATTAACACCCCTGTTGGCCATCAAGAAGATAATATTTTCTGTTTTTTCTTCATTAAGCATTAATTGGTTTCGTTTTAGCCATATTTTAGCTAACCTATGTTCTTCACTTATATCTGATTGCAATGTCATTAGATTCAGATTAGTCGATATAATAGTTGTATCTTCCGCATACAATTGGAGGTGTTTTTAGTGCATGATGTAAATCGTTCATATAAATTATGAACAATAACGGGCTAAGAATTCATCCCTGGGGTACTCTATTTACTGTTACAACACCCGATAACAATCCATGAATCTTTACTACCTGTTTACGATTAAGCAAATAAGATTTTAAAACATCCAAATCTCTATTCAGTATACCATATAATTGCAATTTCCTAAGTAATATTGTATGAGAGATTGTGTCAAAAGTTTTACTAAGATCTAGAAGTATTATTTTTTACATTCAAAATTATTATACACTTTACTCACAACTTTCTCTGCTGCATCCAACGTGCCAAGCCTCGTTCTGAATCCGTATTGCGAGTCATGAATTAAGTTATATTTGTCCAAATAATTGTGAAGTTGTAGTTTTATCACATGTTCTTAAACCTTAGATAGTATAGGCACCAAATCAATGGGACGGTAATTACCTGGATCGTTTTTATTTCCTTTCTTATATATGGGAACAATAACGCTTTTTAAAAGAATTTCCGGAAATTTACCATTACTAATTGATAAATTTATTAAGTTACACAATAGAATATATATTATATCTTAAATATGTTTTAGGAAAAATTAGGATAATCCAAATATGTCCTCTGAGCGACTACATTTCATATTGTTAACAATTAGGACAATGTTTGCAGGGGTAATGTCTTGGAAATGCAGCTGGGATTTAATTACCTTAACGGGTCCATCAGAATCTAACATTTCTGATTGAGACCCATGAGAATTTACAGGTGGTATATACAAAGGTGTATTACTCATCAGCGGGAGTTTAACAAAGTGTTCATTCAATGTATCAGGCAAAATTTCAATTTTTCCAAAAAGTTTCAGTTGCCAAATTCTTTTTATTATTTGCCAAATCACAGCATTTTTATTGTTAGAGTTCTTAATAATAACATTATTATATTCAGTTTTAGCTTTAAAAATGTCCAATTTATATTTTTTCTTTATTCTCTTATAGTTTTGTAAAGCAGAAGAGTTTCCCAATTGTAATTGAATATACCAGTAATATAAATTGGATTTTATCTTACCCAGATATGAATTATACCATGGATGTTGATCCTTTTTCCTGTGTGAATAATATATTTTCCTTCTCAATGGGCACTGGTTTTATATTCCCATCTGTATTTTATCGATGAAATTCTCCCAAGTCTTATCCATATTTTGTTTTGAAATTACTATACTATGTAAATCGATATTCATTAAATAATTTCTAAATTTCATAATATTTTGTATTCTAAGTGAGCGATATTGGATAGTTTCGGTGTTTTACTTTTGTTACACAATATATTTCTGTCATACAAACTACCCATAGTCTGAAGGACTTGGTGCAATAGTGCCACAGGATAGATCTATACAATTCTTATCTACTACTTACCTAAACATACTATATTTCTTGTGGGTAGTGTATTTGTGAACGTCCAATTTAAATAAGTAATCACGTTATTAAAATGTTTAAAATTTGATTAGTTTTCCTTTAACTCGTCGACATTCAAATCACCCACAATTATGATTCTATAGTTTAAAAGCATTTTTAACATATTCTGACACTGCTCTAATTTATCTAAGAAAACATTGATGTTTGAAGCAGGAGTTCGATAAAGAGATAAGACTATTAACTTAAAATTACTAACTCTTATACCAGATATTTCAAATACTTCTGGTTCACATATATTGGAGAAATCAATTGTACTATAATTAAAATTATTGTCCGTACGAAGAAAAATAGATACTCCACCATAAACATTATTTTCTCTACAATAGTAACTGGCCAATCTATAATTAGATGGAATATACATATTGACCTCTGCAATATTTAAACAATGTTAATTCAGCATCAAAATTTGAACCGAAAATTCTTGTAGAATTCATTCAATTTCGCCTAATTTGTTTCTCAACGATAGTGCATTTAAGTGTAACATTGTAACAATTGAACAATTTTTACAGCAGTCGTGTAATGTACATTCCTTTTTTAAAAAGTGGAAAATGCAGTGATTCAACGATAATAAAGGATTCACGTTCCTATCTGATCCAAGAAACTGAAATGGATTCTGAGATGAACTCTGCAAAGACACATCTGCAGGATCATCTATACGTTTCCATGTATTTTCCATCCTAAAGTAATTCTATTCATTTTTTGTCTACTTGATCTGTCACTGTATCTTCTGAAACTTCCAGTATTCTTCCGCAAAGGTATTTCTTCCCTATTGAGTTCATGTTCAAACCATGACTAGTATGTAAACGTTTACCTAGGTTACTTATATCTAATACTTGTAGTTTTTAAAAGTTCTTCTTTAACGTCAATATCTTTCTATTACCATTCTTATTTCCTTATTAACTATATACCATGCAGATAAATCATATCGTGCAGGAACAGTACAGATAATTACATTCAAAACTCAAATTTGCTATTAAAATTTCTTTAGAGCTCTCAAAAAATTTTGAGACTCATTAAAATAAATATCATTTGCTTCCAGATCAAGAGTATTACATTGTTTTGTATATCTTCGTTATTTACATGTATTTCTTCTAAAATACTTAAACCCTTGGCAGCCGGCTTAATTAGGGCAAACATTGAGTGACTTGTTTCAGTTCTAATACCCTGTGCCAAGCCTCGTCCATGACTGTCTGCATATATAATTAATTTTCTATGTTTCTCTTGAGGTGATTTATGAAATGTAACTTTATTCATTCGTTTTTATGTTTACATGTCTTAGCTGTGGCAGAATTTAATATACTGAATCTAATCAATTCTTGTAATTCTGATACCTTCCTCGTCAGATCATGAATTTGCTCCAAATATTGATCCGTTTCGATTTTATTTTGCTCTAATGTATCATTAAATATTTTCTTATCTCTGATTTTTTAAAAAGTAAATCAATTTCTTTTACAAGCTCAGATTGTTTTTTCTTTCCAGTTGCTTGCATCTTTTTCAGCCTCTAATTCATTAATATCGAATAGAGACACCTGGATACTGTTATCTATTTTCAGAGGAACATCATTCAATGAGTTTTGCGTAGAGACTCTTTTGTTAATGGCTCGGCACGATGACTGTGTGTTGAAGCACTATGTGATTCTAAAACTATCTGAATTTCATTCAACATTTTCAATGATTTATTGTGAGAATTTTCACTATCATTATAGGAAGAATCCTTACTTATTGTAAACTATTTATCAAATTTAGCGCAGTCATCTATTGTTGTGTTAAATGGGGCATTGCCCTTTACGGGACTATCAAAATCAACATTTGAGAACTCCACGATCGATGGATTCTAGATATCCACATTATATGTCATCATGCAATCAAATATATTTTCACGCACAATTTACTATATTTGAGTTACACGGATACTACTTTCAATATTTCACAATTTCACTCTAGTATCACAATTTACAATTATCACTCTACCTTTGTTTCTTCATATATAATTCTGGAACGTAACACAATGGTATCCTCTACTCCTTTAAAGAAATCCATACATGTGAAATTTATATACGGAAACAGAACATTATAGGGCTTCTCTCCTACTAATTCCTACTACTACCATAGTATATATATTTAAGATTACAGGCTCTTTCATGAGGTTTCCACCCCTTTTATCAGGTTTCTCCCCTTTTGATTGACGATTACGACCTTAGACTAAATATAATTATACTAATACATTCATATATGGTTTCTCTCATTTATAATTCTGTGTTATAACCTCTATTAGTACTAACTTTCTCACCAATGAGCATGTAGATCATATTCTGACAACATTAAAATGAATTCTGACAGTTATGTTTGCACTTCAAATTACACGTCAGTAATGATGCCAACTAAGGGATCACTTTCTGGGTCTACACAATTTAGTCCAATCTCCAAAATGGCTACAAGCATAAGATGAAAATGTTTTCCACACTACAAAGTTGCAGCAAGCAATCTGTTCTTGTCAATAACAACCAAATTTAATTCACCGTTTAATGGTTATAGCTGGAGGCAACTTAAATATTTGAAGCAATAATGCAGTATTCCAAGGGATCATTCATACCACATTAAAACTAAGCTATTTCGCTCTGCAATTTTCATTCCGGTGTTTCAGTTGTTAACCAGAAATAAGCCTTCGGTAAATATTTATCTTATTAAAAGGTTTTTCTCCTTTTAATTCTTGACTACTATTGTCCTATTAATATTGTGCTAATTATAATTATGCTAATGCATTCATATGGTTGCTCTTCTTTTGTAATTCTATATTATAACCCTTATTAGAACGTAATTTCCTCACCAATGAGCATGTAAGTCCTATTATGTCAAATATTATCGCACTACAGATTTTACGTAAGTAATGATCACTTCATGGGTCAACATTATTTGATCTAATCTCCAAAATGGCTAGACTACCGTGAAATAAGCTATTTCACTCTGAAATTTTCATTCAATTTTAAACTTTATTTCATATTAATTCATGATGCTACAAGCTCAGAGAACTTCACACAATCCTATGAACTAGGTTGAAATAAACAAAAACTTTCTTATCTATCAGTATAAAACAGCTTAAATTACTATTAACAAAATGATCTAGTTATATAGAATAGAAATGTACAAAACAAGGAAGTTGAAGGCCAATCAATTAAGTTGTGACGGCCACTAACCTTGAGAAAGGAGAGAAGAATGCAGGGTTGGAATTTCTAGAGGGGTGGGGAGGTTGGTCGTGGGTGAATTTTTTGAATTTATTGTAAGGCCTTTAGGCAACTATGGCTCAGGCTGTATGGATGATGATGGGATGAATTGTTGGAATGAAGAAAATGGGAGGAAACGGGAGCACCCCGAGAAAAACCACGCACACGGTGTTTGTCCACCACAAAGCCCACATGGCATGAGCAGGGATCGATCCGACGACCCCTAGCACCAGAGGTGAGCGCTCTACCAACTGAGCCACCGTGGCCCCAAAGGTCGCGGATAAATACTAGAGCATCTGGATGTAAATTGCGATTATTTCAGTTTCCTTAAGGAGGTGTTTCTGGCGTATATCGTGTTGCTGAATTTAAGCCGTGTCATGAGTTATCGTGATTTGAGTTGTGAGGACACGGAGTGGAATTGGGGTGTGAACATAAAATAATCTAATCACGATTCTTTTTCAAGCTATAAGAGATCGGTTTGTACTAGGGATGGCCAAAAGTTTCCGGATCCGGATCCAAAATTATCCGGATCCGGATCCGAAAAAAGCGGATCCGGATCCGAAAAAAGCGGATCCAGATCCGGATCCGAAAAAGTGGAGCCAGATCCGGATCCCAGAAATGCGAAGCCAGATCCGGATCGTCGTACAGGCAGTAACGCAGAAAATTTATTTTGGTGGATAAAAGTATCTCACTCTATTTCACAATTACTGAAACAGGTACCTGTGAAAGCACAAAAGGTGTCAGGGAATTTCTCAACGCTCCCCTCCTCCTACAAGTAACACCATGATGGTGAGAGGCGGCAACACTGCAGAAATCGAAAATGAGTGATTCCTCCCCTTCCTTCTCAAAATCGACTGAATCCACCCCCTCCTTCTACCTGCAAGATGAGGACAAGACAAGAAGATCCCAATCAAAAGGACAGCGATTGACTCTACAAAGTTTAACGTCAGAATCAGTGATTGTCCCAAAACGTGTGGGAGAAAAGAAAAAAAAGTAACCTGATTTTAACTAAGCCGCTTGGCGGGGTCTTACCGTAAATTACATTGTAATGATGTACAATGAATTAAACCATGAATGTAAAACCTAAATGAAAGCAATTTGTAAAACAAGAAGGTTGGTGGGATTCAACCAAGAGCCTTCTGTGTAACACGCCGCCGTGATAATGCATACACAAGATAAAGCTAGAAGCAGGCATTAGTGTGCATTGTGGTGTGCCTTACAAACAGAATAAAAAATAACTAGGCTAAACAATTCAAACC
>JAGDQP010009905.1:38895-57459 GCA_022664845.1 Lepisma saccharinum
TTTTTTTTTATTCTAATATATTAATTTCACATGACCTCAAGCCTGTGTCAATTTTACCGTGACTAAAAAATGAATTGTCCATCCTGCGTAACTAAAATCTACTATAAGACAAAATTGTCTGAAAATAAATCACTCGTCACTGTTTTATAACTAAAAGTAATATATACACAACTACTTTCAATGAATCATGTCTTCATTCTTGCAATTATGGAATTAATTAAATCTATAGGAGCCGTGTCCAAGTCTCTAATAGACTCTTGGAAAAAAACGACCAGTGATACAAATTATACGAAGCTCCTATCTCACAAACACAAACCTTATACGAATGATCCATTCCCAACGACTACAATAATTTGGCAAAGAAAGAAACTCACAAGAACACCAAACGATTTGTCCAAAACAAATCTGACAAGAAGGCTAAGACGGAAATATAATCAGTTTAGGCAAAGACTGCCAACCCAAATCCTCCAACATAGAAACACTCTTCTCATAACGAATTAATTTCCCACAGACAAACCTGTCATCACGACGTTGCACCATTTCCAACGACCGAAATAGATCAATTTCTTAGTGATTGTTTTCTTTAATTGTGCTTGTACTTTGTAGTACATATTTTACCCTGTGCATTTGATATGAGATCATAGTTGGAACTTGGAAGGTGGACGTGCAAGCTTCGCGTTCCCCACTAGGTCTTACATTGACAAGGAATTTACAGGACAGGGTTCTGGTGTTGATCTTGATACTTTGATACACTGTAAAGACCACAGATTATGCACACTACGAAAAATCGGATCCAGAATGGATACAAAATACTGATCTGGATCCTAAAAGCGGATCAGAATCCGAAAATAGCTGATCCCAATCCGAAAAAAGCAGATCCGAACTGGAAAACGGATCCAGATCCGCAAAGGAAACCCAGATCCGAAAAAACGGATCCAGATCTGAATGAAGCGGATCCAGATCCGGATCCGAAAAAACGGATCCAGATCCGGATCCGAAAAAGCAGATCCAGATCCGGATCCGAAAAAAACGGATCCAAATCCGGATCCGAAAAAGCGGATGCAGAACCGGATCTTCAGGATCCGGATCCGGTGGGATCCGAGATCCGGTTCCGAAAAGATCCGGATCTGGCCATCCCTAGTTTGTACCGTCCGCAGAAATGAAAATTCGGGAGAGTGATTTATCGGAATACCAGCACACCAGAAAGGTAAGTGAAAATATTAAATAACTCTTTATTGCCGGATGTACTGGGAATATATGTGTTGGGACCACGTTGGCTCAGTTGGTAGAGCGCCCCCCTGATGCTAGGGGTCGTCGGGTCGATACATGCTCATACCATGTGGGTCTTGTGATGGACAAACACCATGTGCATGAGTTTTTTCGGGGTTCTCCCGTTTCCTCGCACATTCTTTATTCCACCTATTCATCCCATCATCATCCATACGACCTGATCCAAAGTTGCCTAAAGGCCCTGAAATAAATTCGAAATTCAAATATATGTTAGTGGAATCCGGGAGATGCAAGCAGGAGGATGAAGCTAGTTTCATGTTATATTTACATTTCAGAAACGTTAAATTCAGAATGTCCTATGGGAAGGATTCTATATTTAACGCTACCGTTGTGTGTGTGGGTGTCGCCCGGTGAAACGACATATTCGAAACCAATAAGCTATGAAAACTACTAAAAGCAAGATAAAGGGAAGGGTTGCATGGTTATAACAAACGGTAGGTTATTACTAATTGTAGATCTTGTAGAACTGTAGTGTTTTGCATACCTAGGTACGACGTATACCTTAGTTAGTTCCTATTCCCGCATTAAACCATAACTTAAAGTAATTATATGTATGCTCTGGCGTTTCATCTTATTTCGGAAATGGTATCCTAACCTTCTTAAAACATATATTTTTATTCAAAAACATAATATGATTTGTTCTAGCCTATATAGAATCAACACCGGAAATGCAAAGATCACTTCAATTCCAGCTGTATAGTATCAGTTCGTGTTTTGTGAAAGGTGAAACATGTTGGTAGCTATTAGTGATTAATAACCGAAACAAGTTCTAAAACACATGAACTTCAATACACAACATTATACAGTATTTGCCTGGCTCGTATATCGGGGCTTCACATATTTCCATTTCTATACAAATGTGTCTCAAATGTTTGTTTACATTTGGTTAGTTTGTATTTCCTTTTACACATATCACAACCTTCAGCTACGTTAGACCCAAAACACGGTTCAGTTTAGCTGTTACGCCCAATGCTCTGACCTACCCATTGATTTAGAAAATGAGTATAATTAGCAGAATACACTCACGAGGGAAGCATCCAAGACCTACAACCCCGAGCAAGAGGAAGAAAACAATGAAGAGCGCATCGTTACAAACTGGGACGTTGAACAACCTATAAAAAGTTTTAAAAATGGAAAAAACCCAGGCCCAGACGGTAGGAAGAACGAAATTTATAAAGAAAACAAAGATATTTGGACGCCATACCTCGTAAGGCTTTTTCGCGAATGCTTAGAACAAGGCATTATCCATTTTTTTCATTTAGGGACCCTCATACCACCCCCACCTCTATGCAATCTTTGCACAAAATCCACTTCGCGTGTCTGAAGGACATCAGCGAACTAAAGATGCTCTCCGTGGAATTTGGGGTTGGCCATCCCCATTTGTCTCCCTGTCTCGACCCCTGACGCGGCGTCGAGGCACGGAGTCATAAGGACCTGTTTTGCATTATTACGTAATGGGGTGGAATCGGGGATGTTTCTTTTAGTCTGGTTCCTGGTGGACAAACCCGGGTCTTAGTTCCGCGTTGGGGGGAATGAATTTACTTTATTTTATTTTATTTTTTCCTTTTTTTACATGATGTATAAAATAATACATATAGACTTGAGTTACTACTATCCAAAGGTTGTTTATTTGTGTTATGTTTTTATTTAATTTAGTTTTTATTTAATTAGTTTAATTTGTTTATATATTATTCACCTGCTTAACAGTTTCATTTTGATTTTGATTTTTTCGATTCTTAGCACTCATACTCCATTCGTACTGACTGTTTAAGTTAATTATTCTATTTTATGTTTACATTTTTCTTCATTTAATTATTTTTAGATTGTTTTCCTTATCTCTCCTAGGTTTGATATAGTTTTAGATTCTAATATTGCCCTATTGCTTGCATGGTACATGTTTTGATCTCCCTCCATTCCCTGTTTCCTAAATTTCTAACTCTTAATTTTATACAAAAACATTTAACACCAAGCAACATTCATCCATCTCATTCACTCTTCCAATCGCAAGAGAGTCAGCCTTCGAGGAGTCAGGCCTCCAGGCAGCAGGATTCCTCCTCCATATCTTCTGATTGGGGCTGGTCCGGAGGGAATCCTCCTCCTCATCTTCTTCTTCTCTGCACCATCACCTACACTAACACTACACTCGCAACACATCACTGCACAATTTCACTATTAGTTATTTACCATCCAGAGTTTGTGCTGTCCATACCGAGGGTTGCCAGCACTCTGGGGGTGACCTTATTTTATTTATCTTCGCATATCTCACTTCATATAAACCAACTTCCACTCTGCCCTCAGGGGGTATTTTGCAGACCATAGCCGTAGTTAAGATGGTAAATCCACAAAGTTTGTATGAGTCCACATTTGTTTACCACTTCCCCTTTTAGGCTCATTCATTCCCATTCGTTACTTCATGCACACGCGCACGTTACACGACACGACACGGATAACATTAATATTAACGACACGCCACGTCGTCTGTTCAGTCCATAACAGTCTACTATTGGTAGTTTGTCGTTCCTATTCACATTTCCTATTCCTCTTTAATCATCAGTTTAGTTGTTCTCCTTTTAGATCCTATTTACGTATTCCTGTAGGCAAATGTATGAAATCCTACTTGCGGAGCTGTCCAGAGAGTTCCTAGTTTGTTCATTTTTCACTATGTCTTCTAAGGGTTGATTTTTCAGCTCTTCTCTTAAATCTATTATTTGTTGTCTTTCTTTTCCATCTGACTCTATCTGATTTCGGGGGCATTCGAGGACTACATGCTCGGGAGTGGATAGGTTCCCTCATTCACAGTTGGGAGTGTTCGTTATTCGTAATGCGTGTAGTTTCTGCTTGTACGGCCCATGGCCAATTAGTAATGGCACCATCCCCTTGGATGGGTTCCATTCTTCCCAACTCAGTCGCTCCGAAACGTTATTAATAATATTAAACAATCTCCTTAATTTTGTACTTTTTTCCCAATATTTTTGCCATTTTTTTACTATTTTGTTCTCGATTTCCTCTTTTGAGCGTTCTGCAGGCTCACCATACGCTTAGCTGCCGTCCTGCTTTTAGGATCTCGTCATCCAGACCTTTGGGCACCCATGCGGGGTTCATCTCCTCCCGAACTGAATTTTTGGAACCAATACCTGGCGGTGCGCTTATTCACAACATTATCCACAAAGGTTTGACGTATTCGGCGACTTCATTCGGCTGCGAACAAAACTACCTTAAAATTCTAAAGAGAAAACCTCGAACGAGCTGCTACGAAACCTCTATTTCTATTCGTCACTATCTGAGCTGTGACTGTTATGAGTGATCAAACTTTTCAGGTACTCCCTATAATTAGCCTTTCTGCGTGCACCCTAGCTGACCGATTATTTTTGGTTTTCGTGTTTAAAACAGCCAATCATATTTGTTCCCTCGTGTACGTGGTATAAGTGCTAATTTCTTATTTCTATTCTCTTTGGTCTGTCTTTCATCGTCCCTTATTTGATTCTGGTTGATGTTTGTTTCACAATATTCTCCCTGACGTATATGCAATGCGTTAATATCAAATAAACATACTGTGTGGGGTTGTCTTGCTTTATCAGAGAACAGTTTTGTTTTTCCATGTTTGAGGGAATCCTTCTAATCTTCTGCCACGAGTTGTGGTTTTACAGTGTTAGAGGAATGTATTGCAACAAACATACGACCTACCCGATGTCTCTAACGACCGAAACGGTATCCCAGGTTTCATCATGTCTATCGTATTTGTACTGTGAGACCCGAAGCCCAGTTCTCCTGATTACACCAGTATGTTGAATTCTCCGTTTTATATATATGCAATAAAGCCTTCACCCCAGGCTTAAATTGAAGTGGATAAAGAATGCACAAAAGGCTACAGAAGTAATATAAGGAATTTTGGAAGAAGCCGAAGAAGAGGAAAAATTGAAAAATGGAAATCCTCAGTTTGAAGTGAGACCTGTGCAAAATGAAGCCTTTGATTTCGAAGACATCCTCAATTCGTAGGAGGATGCCACATCTTCAGTTCCTAATATAGAGCACTGGTTGGTACAGCACGCTGGAATAGGTAAAGACTGACCGAATATTGAGAAATGCACATTAAACACAATACGCTCCTGCCATCCAGTGCTGCATTGGAAAGATTTTTCAGCTGTGCTTAATAATTTCTATCTTCCCTGCTCATTCGATTAACTGATAAATGTTCAGAAGCAATTGCTTCTGAAAATGAACTCTCTACGATTTTGATGACAGTTTTTTAACAGAAGTTTGCAACTCGTCTATGAACAATATACAATATATGTTTAAAAATAAACGTATAAAGTTTATCCAAAGTTGAAATGGAGAAAACTTCCGATTTTATCTGTACATCAAGCCTCTGTAGGTACAGATACAATTGATATTAAAGACTGAAAAGCATGTGACTGGATCGGGAATCGAACCCGGGACCTTTGGGCTCCCAATGCGCTACCAATTGCGCCAAACCCAAGCTTTGCCAAGAACGAAACGGATAGGTTCAAGAAGTCCTGATACTAACGATCTGTAGCCACTGTCTTTTATTCACAGCAGCTCCCCAGTTGTCCCCACGATGCTGGGTTAACACCGACGTTTTTGAGCTCCTACCGGCAATCAAACCCGGGACCGCTCGCACTGAAGTCGAGCGCGCTACCGACTAGGAATTTACGATGTTCTATCGAAAGTTATGACAATAATACGGTATGTAAAGAACATTTTAAAAGTACTATTTGGTAATTGATGCACATTCGCGTACAAATGCCTGTGCTATCTTTTAACATGGCACATACACTTTTGTTCGCGCATACGCCTCATTTCTTAAATCTTTTTATTTATATTTTTGTATGTAGAACTAGTTGCTTAAGAACATTTGGTAAAAGTATATGACACATTGTGCCAAGTTGGGAAAAGAGCATTTATATCGTCTCATAAGAGGTCCTAAATGGTCTCTTCTGAATATAGATACACTCATTGAGTGTTTATATACAGTTCAAGATTAAAACAAGTGTCTAACATTGATTTTGTATATCATTGCTGACGTTGCGAATATGAGTACTAAACAAGATTTTATGTTAAGTGCTGTTCTTTGGCTATCTGATTGTTTCGTGGAATTCCACTGAGTGATCATTCCGAAGGTCCTGGGTTCGAAGCCGGAAGTCGACAATCCTTACGGATGTTTTAACAGGGTTTTTCCTCAGTTATACTAGATAAATGCTCTGATGGTATCTTCAAGTTAGACCTGTCCGACTCTTTTCCCATACCCTATTCCGGCGTGAGCCATAGATTCCTTGTTGCCATAAGAATGCAAATTCTAAGTTGTAATGAATATTGTCTGAAACTACAAGAAGTCATTTCATAAATGGGCATCCCAGCGCCCATCATTGAAAAACATGGGTCCAAAAATTTCCTGACAAACTTATGGTCATGAAGAGTAAATAATCATTCTCAAGTTGAAATAAAACAACTAACAGAATTACGATTTCGTTCTCGAATTAACCGAGAGCTTAGCACGCTCACTTTTTGCGCGCGTGGTCATGGGTTCAATTTCTGCTGAGGGCTATTGAAAGGAGTGGTTTAGAGGTCACTTTAACAAAAGCTGTAAGTCTCTTCCTTAGAAGCTCATAAGCACGCATAGGACGTTAATAATATCTCAATCAATCAAGGATTTTTATTTCAACCCAGTAATGAATAGTGAGTGTCCAAAACTGGACAAAAACGTACGTTGTCGTACCGGTGATGGACACCCAACTGCTTTGCAAAACAGATCTAAGTTATAGTTGTTTTGGCCATTTATATGCTTGAAACAAAGACATTTCTTAATACATAATAGTGAAGAAGACCAAAAATATTCGTAATTGTAATTTCGTGAATAAAAAACGAGAACTCTTACCTTAATCGCTTCCTTAACAGAATGCATGGAAGAGTAGGTGGAACCATGGACCTAACTTCAATATATCAGAAATACCAGATTAAACCAATGACAAGCGAATAATATTCAGGAGCATCAAAACATACTATATTAATTTTCCCTACGTAGGTGAAATTATTCCTGCCCTTAAGGAAATTTTATTTTGCGACATTCCTCGTCAAGTGTCAATTACTGGTACACTGTCCATTACTGGTGCTTTTACCTTATTTCTACAAATATCGGTAAAATAACCCAAGCGTCAGTAGGACGTCGTAGATTACTCAGAGGAAAAGTTAATATAACAATAATTATAGAACAGGCAGTTTAGGAGTTCCCTGCAATATGCTTTCGTGTGATCAAAGATTTGTGATTCAATGAAGGAATTTGCGTCACGTAACGCACAACGGTCAATATTAGAATCTAACTTAAGAGGAATACTTCGAGGCTGAGAGTATTTGCCTCTTGTTGTGCAATACAGGTGAATCATATCTTTATTTTGCTACTTGATCAAAAGTGTGATTAACTTTACCCTACAGGGATGGGATGCTGAAAATAGCGGCCAGCGACGTTGTATAAACGTTATCCCATAATTCAGCTGGTAAAAACTGAGGAAATCACCTGGAAAAATAAATCAGAATAACTGGCATCAGGACTCGATCTTTAGGCCTCACCAGTGCCGATATAAAGTCCCTGGCAATAACTACGAGACCACGGGAACTCTGTCTTTTTAATTCATAGATCCGTATCATTCCTGATCGTAAACTTTCTCTGATACCGATACATCTTTATAAAGCAATTGTCTGTCTTTCGTTCCTTCCCTTGTCCTCATCCGATATTTTAAAATGAAAGTCTTACTACTACACATTTTCCTACAAGCACATGAAAGTTGCTCTGCTATTAATAATTAATATATAATGAAATAACTCCCAGAAAGTGTGTGGTGTTGTTATTATACATCATCCGTGAGACGTTGTTTATATCTTTCGTCCATACAACACACATATTTTACAGTGAACGATATTTCGTAGGGCATCAACCTCCACGACATTTCATTTTAGCTGAAAACCGATGATTGCTAAAGTTATATAAGTATTTCCAAATCGTTTCCAAATCACAGACGCCCTCACACTAATAATCTTTTTGATGTACCGTACTGAAAATAAAGTGTTTGCTACACATGATGAATTGAAAATGAACATACTAACACGATAACTTATTATTGGTAAGTACGAGTTAATTATTCTATCCACACACATTCTATAAATATTAATAAATCATTAATTGAAGGAGTTTTTGTAAGCAGGTCATGATAATTCTATTTACCCTTTATACGCATAACCAGTTTTCTTGTATACCATGACCTGCTGTACTATGATATGGTATATGGTAATTAGGGACACGAGAAGATTTAGGATTTGCTAGAATCTGATATGAAAAAGCGACGTTTTAGGTTTATGAATTAGAATTGATTGTTTGTCTTAATATTTTGTTTCATTTAAAAAGTTGATTGACTTGAGGATGAATTTTAAGGAATGTGTAATGAATATATATGATTATTGTTGATTCCTTGTTAGAAAGGAAAGTTGTTTATGGATACAGACAGAGATGTCGGTGATTATGGTATGTTTTAAGGAAACGCATATATAGAATGATGATACGTATATCAGATTAAATCAAAAGAATCTACATATTATTATAAATGAATGGTTTAAACGGCAAATAATGTTTAAGTCAGGAAAATGAATAAATTGATTGTACAAATAGAAGGTTTGTAGAAAGATGTATAGCTATTGCGTGTAAGAGATGATTCCGGTTTATATCGGCGACAGAAGATAGAAGTTTTCTTTTGTTGGAAAACTCGATTACTAAAATGCCTTCATATATTGAAATAACGACCTAGATTTTACTTGTTCTATCTGAATGGATATTCGAAATGCTTTGCTTTAATTTAGCACTCTTAGTTTGGCTGTCTAAAAGTAAGATCGTCCTGATCCAAGCAGTAGTCTCCATTGTGCTGTTTATGACAACTGATTTGGAGCATTATAATACGGGATAATTTATGAAACGTCAAACGAATTCATCATGGAGCTTTTCAAAATGGAACCACGAACATGAAGCCCTGGGAGAAAGGATTATATAGTAAATGCTAGTTAAAGACTGTGTGAGGGAAATAAACTGGGTAGAGAGAATTCGATGAATCAATATACATTACGACGATTAATAAGCAGAGTAACAAAATATTTAGATATATCAGGAATTTACAAATAAAGCAGCCAGTACAGATTTTTCTTTTAACTGTGTAGTGAATTTTCAGAAACTGGGTCGGCATACATGTTTGAACTTGCATTCAGTTATATCTTCAAAGCAATTGCAATGTATTCAATCTATTTTTTCTCAGAATGGCATTTTTTAGTATGTGACTTTTTTTTTACGATGACCGCCTCATTTCTAAATTATAAGACTAATATGAGTTAATATCATGGCAATAAACACTTTTTCTTGTTTACGTTATGTGAAAAATGGAGTAAAGTTATTTTTTAAATATATTATATTTTCGGACCACAGGTTGAGAATTATTAGCTTTCATATTTACTTAGTTGTTCCTTCTGCTTATCAGAGAACAGTTTAGAAAGAGATTAAAATGTAGATTTTTGAAAAAGTTTTTTGAAATTATTTGTAATAACGATTTTCTTTTATTTAAAGAATATTTTCAAATTCCTTATGTTTCGTTTCGTTGCAGATTTTATATCTTCCTGTAGTTGTCTATGCACCATCATTAGCTATGAGTCAAGGTATACTGTTGTTTATTTCCTCCTACAGTAAATATTAATTATCGTTATAGTTTGCTTCTTCCTTACTCTAGTTTAAATATGTTCTGATAATTCCAACCGACGACAATTACAACCAATGACAATTCCAGCCTTGCAACAGTTGCAAACAATAATAAACATAGTATTTATTTTAAGTGCCACGTCTCAGTTACAATTATGACAACAGTACTTCTTCAAATGATTGTTAATTTTCTGTTCATTTGTTATGTTCTGAGGTGAAGTTTATAAATATTTATGAAGATGAAGTAAGTTTACTATTATTATTATTGTGCTCAAAGAAAGTGTTATTTTTCTTATAATGTGATGTAATCCCTGCTAATTTAGTGTTGAATTACTTCCACAAGCTCAGTATCATTGAGATAACCAGAAAGCAGTATACCTTATACTAAAATAATACCTTTATACTCGTAAGTATAAAACAAAATAGTACACGTACACCACTGCATACTGAAGTCAACAATTGATTCTAATATATTCTGAATAACTTGGTAGCAACTATATCTGATGCCATAAATACAATGTCAATAACTTATGTAAATGATAGAACAGATTGTCAACGACCGAGTACTACAACTACATGAAGTATACATATTGTAAACCTTCTATGAACAATCCAATTCACAGGTAACTTCTAATACCTAATATTTTAAAAAATCCAAACGTCCATGGCAATCAATAAAATATTCCCTTTCTTCTCATATCAAGCCAAGCCATGCCTCTCCGATTAAGCATTTATAGAATCCCTTATCGTAGGCCTCTTAGCAGATAGATGATGCATGTTTCAGTCAGGGTAAATTAGCCTCGAAAATTAGCATCCATAAGATTTTCAAGTTACAGAATATGGCAAATTAGACAACTTTCATTATCTAAATGGGCACAGAGGGTGGGAAAAGAGACAAATGTTGTAACATCGCGATGAAAATTAACATCGAGAGATATTTCGAGTGATAGAAATAGTTTGTGAGTAACACGACATTAGTTTGTGGAATTTACCAAGTACCAATTTACCAAGCTAAGGGGCAAAATGGTTGGAAAGGAGACAAATCTAATGTGGTGAAATCTCGACTAAAATTTACATGCGAGGTGTTTCGGATCGCAGAACTTTGTGCGAATTTGACTAACAATATATGTATACATAGCCAAGAAACGCAAAGTAAACATTTAGAGGATGGAGAATGTTTCTATATATTTAGGAGGAAACTCAGACCCTACACGACGAAGAATTCCAACAGAAATTCCAGAGCAAGACTCAATTGAGTTAGGATATCGGCTTGCTGAGACCTTCCCCCACCATCGCTGACTCTGGTTATTGTAAACGTGATTTGGTAATAGCGGTATTATAATGGAGATCATACCGAGTGGCCGTAGCTCAGCGGTAGAACGTTGATTTCGATTTGGGAAATCCTGGATTCGTTACCAGCGGCCGATCATATCTACTGAGGCTCTTCTAGGGGTTTCCTCAGTCACACCAGGTAAATGTCGAGATAGTATTTTCAACTTAGCCCCTGATCGACTCCGTGCATCTTTTTCCATCTCCTATCCCGGCCTGAGCTTTAGATAACTGTCGGCCATAAATACATTCAATTCAATAAGGATATCTTCATATATGCAACATCCTTAAACCGTTCCACACAATGACTTTGAGTTTTATGTGTATCCGAACATTTGTTGGAAGATATGAAGTTAGAATAAATAGAAAATAAAGTATGGTTATTTTTACATGAAAAATCACCTTCCAAACCTTATATTTAATTCACTTTAAAAAAATATTTTAAGGTCTTTAGGTATCTGAGGCTCAGGCCGGATTACTTCCCAATGTAGTATTGAATTTATTCGAATACGATGTGGAAGTTACCTACCGCTTCCTTCTCCTATCCACTAAGTACTTTAATGTTTGTTAAAATTATACAACCCAATCTCTATAAAATTTCTTTTATACTCTCTGAAAGAGACTTGTCACGGGAAAAAAAATCTTTTTATAGCCAGATACTGAGTATACACAGATTATTTAAACATATTTTAATACACAAAAAATTACGACACACTTGAATACAATCAAAATGGTTTTCAAAAAATATCTAGTATATTTCTCCAAGCTTATCTGAATCTGCTAATAATTTCCATGCACAAAGTTCCGATGTTTTCCTTGGTACAGATAAACAATCATGTTCAAATTTAGTCAAATTTAGTAGTTCATGTTCAAAATTTAGAATTATATTTAATTCTAAACATGCTGTATATAATAAAGTATGATTTGGTACCCATTTATTTACAGCTTTACATGTACAGTTTTAATGTACTTCACCCTCACTACCACCGTATTGCCTAAACGTCACTCCACTTCCATGACCTCGCTTCTGCACTCTGCTATGTTTCTAAGTTCAAATCCTCACTGTATAGTGGAGAGGATCCTTTCTCAAATGCATACAAACACTTCGTAATACCCATTTTTTTGCCACAGTCTTTTTGAATTTGAACTGAATTGATTTATGAGGGCAGAGATATCGCAGGCGTCTCAAAAAGCGATCACAGAGACTTTAAAATTAGACTACCTATCTAGAGTCGCTATATTTGAAGTATTTGGGAACTTACTGTGAAATTTTAACTACAGTTGTAAAGAAACGAAGATCTACAGAGCCTAGAGACAAGATCTGATTATTTCATTTTACCCTTCCCAACGATAGGGTAATAAGCTAGTTATTATATGATTTAATTTTGTTTAGTTATGGTATGTTGATTGTGTTGCTTAAATGCCGTTCTAATTTCAGTGACTGGAGTCAACACCTACATAGTCGTGAGTGCAGTGTTCCTTGTGTGTGTATTTTACACTACATTGGTAAGTTCACTATTAAAGAAACTTCTTGATCAGTGTTTTCGAATTGATACTGTGTACACCATTCTGATATCTCAAATTTATTAAAGAAGAAAAAGTACGAAAATCTAGTTTTATGAAGTTCCGGTCATCAAGATGTAGTACTTAAGGTGTTAAAATTTCATAAGTGTGTGTCAACAAAACATCGCGATTAACAGACCTAACGAATAGGCAAGTTTTGTCGGCTACCTGAACAAAATATAAACAATTCTTGAATGAAATTTATGTTTGCACTACTTTATGTCGTTAATCCAATGTTAACCCGTACCAATTTTAGGCTAAAACTTTTGAAATTTTAGACTGAAACTATGGAAGACATCACGTCACATCCGTTGCGATGGCGACGGACAATTCTTGTTCAAAGCGGCGAACTGCCAGTGCGTTCACTGATCACTGATAATAATGGCCTTGATATAATTTTAAGTGTGGTGAATTTTTTGTTGACAAAACCAAGATGCATTAAAAGGATTGAAAAGGGTGACTATTTCCCAAATTATACTTTATTGTATGTTTTACTCAAGAAACATTGCGCAAACTTGGGGAGGAACGAGTTTATGGGAACACGTTCCCACGAACGAATTCCTTTCCGAACAGCTTTTTGTAAAACTAGTTCTCTTCAAGAAAAAAAGTGGAACATGAACGGAATAATGTTGCTTAGGAGGAGGAACAAATAAAAACCTCCTCTTAAGAACTGATATAACCAAAATCGTTCTTTTCTGTGAACTGGAAACAATTTACGTTAGTGTATATAAATTCAATTTTAGCGAATGCTCGAGTCTAAAATTATTTTTCAACGTGTGTGATTCCCTACCGTAAATTAATAAAACTTCCGCATAACAGAGCCTCGTACTAGTGGAACTAATAAATATTTTAAAAATCAGAGTGGCCATATTTAATAGTTACAACAAGCGCCTGAATATATTCCTATTCTCTTGAAAAAGCAAGCATTCGGAATGGTTTAGCAACAAGTGTAAATATAGAAGTATTTCTCCCCATTTCTCTTATTTTTAACATCTCTAACTATAAATTCATCGCTTCCAGTCTTGTCCAGAGACAGCAACAGTATAGATCTCCGCCAAAATTGTTAATTTCATGACTATAAAATGGAGCCATCTGTGTATTAATCTTTCACAGTAGTCCGACTCAAATCTTTAGTTCTATTCTAATGTCAATGAATCATATTTCAAATAGCCAAGATCGACCACACCTCATTTCATAGCATAAGTAAAAAATATGTGTAGTCCGCTCAAACTATATTTAATTCTAAACAGCTTCTCTGTATAATTGCTGAGTAACACAAGTGGCAATGATCCCGGGTTCGACTCCCAGCACAGACACGGGTAATAGTAATAGTATTTTTTATTCTTTCAGGGTGGGATGAAAGCTGTAATTTGGACGGATACTTTCCAGGTGATTGTAATGTTTATTTCAATGCTGGTGATTGTAATCAAAGGCACATATGATGTCGGAGGAGCTCATGTGGTGTGGGAGAGGAACATGCAGAGCGGACGCATTGAGTTTTTTAAGTACGTATTTTCCTTTTTTGTATTGTTTAGTGCGAAATGTTCAAGTTTTTTTTTTATTTAAAGTAGCTTGTTTGTTAGATGCAATAAGGATCCAAGTGTCATATTTGTGATACAGAGTTCTGTATCGAAAAGTGATCAATTAATCATTTAGCAATGTCATGCATTTAAGGACAATGGAACGGCAAGATCTCCAACAAAAGATGGCAGCACTATCTCCGTATATGTCTAATGTATTTTTATCGTTGCATGAAATGTCAATGCTGCTTCTACAAATTCAACCCTAGAGAGTTCAAACTTTCAGGAAAGAAAGTTCATAACAAATTAAAAATCCGTGCGGATTTTTTAATTTTCTTTTTTGTTCATTGTTCAAGGAGCTTCATTGTTGTTATTCCATTAACAATGAAGCTCTTTGAACAACGAACAAGAAAGAAAATAAAAAATCGGCACGGATAGAACTCTTTAATTGGTTATGAACACTTTCTTTCCTGAAGGTTTGAACTCTCTAGGGTTGAATTTGTAGAAGCAGCATTGACATTTCGTGCAACGATAAAAATACATTAGACATATACTGAGATAGTGCTGCCATCTTTTGTTGGAGGTTTTGCCTTTACATTGTCCTTAACGATATGCCAGTTAAACTTCAGAGACTTTAAACTTGAGGCTTATTGTAATTGCTTTTAGGCCTATATTTGAGATAACCTTAGTGTAGATTTTTTTTATTTTTGCGCTAATTTTATGATAGAGGAGAAGTAAGGCTCAGTATTGCTTAACAGTGTCAAATTGATATATGCTACGTCTGGTATTGGAGTTGCTCAATTATCTGGAAGTTGCACAACGGTCTATGCTCAGCTCAACTCTAAGAAATGAAGTCCCTCAACACGTATATAACCTGCAAAATGTATGAAGAAAAAGATTCTTATGCATGGGCGACAATTGCCGGTCAGAAGTGGGGGGAGGGGGAATTAACCTTTGAATATTTGTTATCATTGTAAAATATGTATGACCTTCTAGTGGAATTTTCAGAAGTGAAATTGCATAAATAACAGGATATTCTTGTACACCATTTATAATAAATGGGGATACATTATTTAAGATTCTTTTTAATTATTGAAATGTATTCATACGTGGGCGAACTGAGTGGTTGTGATCAGTTTTCGCCTGTTTGTTTTCACATTTTTAAAACATATTTTGGCATATTTTATACCACCCAGGTATCAAAGCATGCTTGAATCAAGCTTAAAAATGCAAGGCCTGATTGATTCAAACATTCTAGTTTACTGGATATAAGGTTGATGTAAGCTTGAAAGGTCAAGGGTAATGCAAGGAAAATTCCAGCATTAATCAAGGCTGAACCTTATTATGCTTGATTCATCAAGCTCGAATCAATCATGATTCATAAGTTGGAAGCTTGATTCAAGCATGTATTAGTAACCTTGTTATCAGCAAGTACGTATAAATCAAGGATGAATCAATCTTGCACTATGAGCAGCAAGCTTACATCAAGCTTGAATCAAGCATGTATTAAACAGCTTTGGACGATGTTGAATAAAACAAGGTTGAGTCAAGTTTGATTCAAGCATGTGTTAGTAACCTTGTTATCTGCAAGTATAAATCAAGATTGAATCAACCTTGGACTATGAGCAGCAAGCTTATATCAAGCTTGAATCAAGCATCTATCAAACAGCTTGGGACGATGTTGACTGAAACAAGGTTGAATCAAGCTTGATTCAAACATGTATTAGTAACCTTGTTATCAGCAAGTATAAATCAAGGTTGAATCAACCTTGCACTATGAGAAGCAAGCTTGTTCCTCAAAGTTTGATGTAAGCTTGCTTCTCATAGTTGTGTAACAGGGTGATTCTATACTTTCGGGAGAGTATAGTACACTGGTTCATCTTTTTCTATTCACAAGCAGTTTTTCTAGTAACGTGAGTGTTGCTCTGATAGCGCTTTTCTTTACTGACGTATGACCGTATTATTCCTTGCTTGTTAAATATTTTTGCACGTTTGTTATGGCATAACTTATGTACAACGTTGCTAGTTTCATAATCCATTTGGAGTTATAGAGTTTTGTCCTTACCCTCTGCACGTCAGTTTTGTGATTGCAACATCCATCCCACTCCCCTTCTTGGGGTCAGACAGTGTGAAACAGCAGATTTCACGTATGTCTTCTTCCCTTTTGTTGCATGCCTCAGTATGTTTTCCTGCAGTGACTAAGCTAATTTTTAATTTAGTTTATATTATTTAAACTTCGCTGTGTCCGGTTGTCTGTACGTCCGAGTGGACCGAAGCCAACCAACGTGTCAATTGGTTACCCTAAGTTATCCTGTAACAAACGTGCAAAAATATTTTACAAGTAGAGAATAATAATACGTCAGTAGAGAAAAGCTGCTTGTGAATAGAAAAAGATGAACCAATGTATTAAACTCTACCGAAAGTATAAAATCACTCTATTACAAAACTACAGAAGTCACCAAGCCCTGCTTGCCCTCGGGAGACGGTCGCTCATCATCTGACAGGAACAGCCGAAACAGCACCTAAGACCACTCTCTACCATTCCGCCTACATAAGTTCATCAGCATTAACAGTATGCAATTAATAACTTTACCTGGGCGTACTAACAAACGATTCTCTGGAAGGGAAAAAGTATATCTCACAATGTCGGGGAATAACTTCTACTTAGCTGGGACTCTGAATTCTCTTCGAGACCCAAAAGAACCGTATCACTTCATAAGAGCCATTAAAAAATAAATTATTGGTAAACTCTAAAAGAAAAATGAAAATAAACCTCGATTCAATGCCTTACGAATGCCCTAACTTACCACTTCATATCACACATTATAAATATGAATTTTTAAACATTAACATTTCATACCCGTTGAATGCATAAGTTCAAATTGAAACATATTGAAATCAAAATAACATATTATAAATAATAATTACAAGTAAACTGAATGGAGAAAAGTCAGTTTATTGAGGAAATAATAATAATTTAAGACTCCTGAGAATGTATATAAATAAATAAATCAGTCACATGAAGATTTCATTTAGTTTCGGAGCGGAGTAAAACAATTTAACTTTTCACTGAACTGCCACATCGTGCAAAACAGGAAACTGCAACTTTTGCAACAGGTAATAACTTGCTAAAAATACTTTCCTGTATAGTATTGGGGCGGTGTAAGCACTGTAAATGGAGCACTACTACACCCCTGCCTTGCATTAGAGAAGACGGGCTTGAATCGAAGTTGATTTGGTCCAAGCATGCAGCAAAAGCTATTAATCTTACAGTACGTATAAATATATAGAGAGGAATACGTACTAGATGTTTCTAAATAGAAATAATACTCTAAGATACACAGCTACTTCATGCACGAGGTAGGTGAACACATACTGCTGGAATAATTGAAAATTAATACACAATAGCTTAATTAATTGAGTTTAATAATAAAATATATCCACAAATACATATTATTTAAAGATCATCTGCCGAGCATCTCTGGCAGAAACGTCGCCATCATCTACTGGCTAGCATTCTCCTCATCTCTGGTAGCAACGTCGCCATCATATGATGTGCTTAGCATGTTCTTCTGTTGCCTAGAAGTAACAAAAGAAGGCAAAATTAGCAATCAAATATACAGTATATTCAATCATATGAACAAAGTGCTTGTTAGAAAATGATTTAAAATATTTCTACGTGTGAAATACGAATGAGAAAATATAGCGAAGGGGGACTGTTTGTTCCAATTATATGGGTTAGCCTGTCCTCTGTTCGAACGGTATATTTATTTCTTTTAAACCAAACCGCCGTAGCTCAGTAGTAAAGCGTTGGTATAGCATTCGGGAAGTCGTGGGTTTGACCCCAGCTCCGGAACATCCTGACTGAAGTTTTTCCTAGATTTTCCTTGTTACACCAGGTAAATGCTGGGATGTCACCTTCAATTCACGCCCTGGCCGACACCTTCCAGCATCCTTGCCTCTCCGCTATCCCGACCTGAGTCTTAGGTGTCTAAAGGCCATAAATAAAATTCAATTCAATCAATATAATAATTTTAAAAATCCTATTAAGTTTTATGAATTTAACTATCCTTTCCAGCGAGAAGTTTTGAAAAATTGTCTAAACCTAAACATTCGACA